>CAUYQG010273263.1:0-10768 GCA_963574415.1 Tarsius wallacei
TAATTCCAGCTGCCTGGAAGGCTGAGGCGGAAGGATCGCCGGAGCCCAGCGGGTCGAGGCTGCGGTGGCCGGGAGCGGCCACTGCACTCCAGTCTGGGTGACGGAGTGAGACTCCAACTCAAAAAAAAAAAAAAAAAAAAACTCCAATAGGCTAGGCATGGTGGCTCACGCCTATAATCTCAGCACTTTGGGAGGCCGAAGTGAGAGGATTGCCTGAGTCCTCGTGTTCGAGACCAGCCTGAGCAACTTGGCTAGATCTCATCTCTACAATAAATCAAAAACTTAGCTAGGCATGATGGTACATGCCTGTAGTTCCAGCTACTTGAAAGGCTGAGGCGGAAGGATAGCCTGAGCCCAGCAGGTCGAGGCTGCAGTGGCCGGGAGCATGCCACTGCCCTCCAGCCTGGGTGATTGCGTGAGACTCCAACTCAACCCCCCCCCTCAAAACTCCAATATCCAATAGATAATTGAAGAACTTGGATTAAGATTTAGGAAAGAAGATAGACCTGGAGAAGTAGGTTCGAGAAGCCTCTGCTGGAGGTGATTCTTAACGCCATGAATAAATTCCCACATTTTTGCTATGTTAGACTCTAAGCTAGACCTTTAACCTCCATGGTGTGTTATAGCTCAGGGTGAAAATTTCTGAAAATATACTGTATCTTTTTTTACAGTGAGCTGCACAATTAGGTCTACCTCACTACAGCAACTTATCAATAATCTGATAAGTAGGAAACAAAATATAAATTGCCAAGAGCATATTCATGTGGGCTCTCAATATGTTTTGAACTCTTTCCCCCACTCACTTTAACTTGCAGAATTGGCCACAGAAATCACAGAGCCATTTTTGATGCATTGAAAGACTATCTGGGTGGGCCACCATCACTACTGCTCTCCACTTGAATAAATTGTCAGAACACCAAGAGTTTTTGTAACGCCAGAAAGAACCAAAGAATGTACAGCTGGAAGTATCAGCTGTGCATATCTAATTCTGGCCAAAATAGCTCCCCAGAGTGTCCAGCTGTAGAGAGAGAAAGAAAAAAAAAAAAGAAGACAAACAGTCATTGTAAGTCAGTCAGGAACATCAACAGTGGCTCAAGACGCGAGCGGGTCACAGAGCGCTGATACAGTTGGGTACCGAGAGGGGTACTGCCACCACAACATTTGAGTAGCTTGCAGTTGCAAAGTGCACATCTGTCTGTGACCATCTGGCTGCCCGCAGGCTGGGGTCAAAGGTACAGTGAAATATGGCAACCTGAAAAGGGAATCAGAGCAGAGAAAGAGAAGAGGAAAAATAAAGACTCAAACTGATTTCTCTTAGAAAGAGACAGCAAGTTGAACGAAAGTGTGGGATGGGGTCTCCTTGAGTAAATGATGACTCACTCAACAAGTGCCATTTTATCTGTCTAAGAAAGTAGTTCCAGGAAAGCAATGTTTCCTGAAAAGTCACTCTAGGGATGAGCCTGTTTGGAATAGTGACAGAGGGGACTGGCAGATGAGGGGCTGCCCTGCGTGACTCCCCCAGAGGTGATCTGGCCTGGGCTCTCACATACAGAACTGAGATCATTATTACAGACAGCAATGAGACCCACTTTCTGTGGCCTCCATGACACCCAGTGCAACCCATGCTCTGATTCCCCTTCTTTCACTCCTGGCCATCCTTCAGATACTCTTGCAGGTTTCTCTTTCTGCCTGTTTCTAAATGCTGGGGCTCCCCTGGACCCCAAGCCCTCCTCTCTTCTTACTCACACGCTCTCCCTAGGTGCTCTCCTCTGCTGCCTGGGCTTCAATGTCATTCATGGGTTGATGGCTGTCCAATATTTACTCTCACTTAAACCTCTTTTCTAAGCTCAGACCTGGAGAACAGCTGCATACGGGGCATCTCCTCTCAGGCGTTTTACAAGCTCAGCTTGTCTGAAATTGGACTCAGGACTCACTCCTGGTGTCTCATGCCTCCTCCAATGTTTCCCATTAGTGAACGGCACCTGCATTTACTTGTTACCCAGTTGGCCACCTAGGAGTCCTCTCTGGAATGCTCTTTTCCTTGGCCCCCACTTCAGTCCCAAATCCATCCACCACTCTCCAACCCCACTGCCATTGTCCCAGGTCAGGAGGCCACCATCTTTCTAATTTATTTATTTATTTTTATTATTTTATTTTATTATTATTATTTTCTGAGTTGGAGTCTCACTCCATTGCCCAGGCTGGAGTGCAGTGGCACACTCATGGACATCCCAGCGTCGACCTGCTGGGCTCTGGCGATCCTTCCACCTCAGTCTTTCAGGTAGCTGGAACTACAGGCGTGCGTTACCATGCCCGGCTAATTTTTTTTATTTATTGTAGAGACGAGGTCTTGGTAATTTGCCCGGGCTGGTCTCGAACCTGCAGGCTCAGGCAATCCACTCGACTTGGCCTCCCAAAGTGCGGGGATTACAGGCTGAGCCACCAAGCCCAGCCAGAGACCACCATCTTTCATGACCACAGTAGACTTCTGACTTATCTTCATTTTATTATCGTAACAGCCTCTGGCTGGTCTTCCTGTCCGTGATCTTGACTCCACCCTCCTTCATTCCCAATCCATTCTCAAGCACTCATTCTAAAATATATCCAATCATTTCACTTTCTCTGGCCTAGGACTCTTCAGTGGGTTACTATTGCTCTTAGGATAAGGACCAAATTTGTTACTATGATTTGAATAATTTACCCCAGCCCACCTTTTTATCCCTCACCTTTTCCTGTCTTATATTTTATTTCATTTTATTTTAAAGATGTGGAGTACAATTCAGTATTGGGTATACCAGTGGTCATTTTACAGGTCAAGTTTGGGCCTCCCATTGGTATCCACTTCACCTGGTTTGAGATCAGGTACCCTTATTGATGTTATGTGCTGCTGCATTCCCCCCCCCACCCCCCCGCCACCACCCAGTGTCCTGCTACTGCCAATCCCTTTCTTATAGTATTATGGTAAATGTTCAGGGTCTGCTTGTGAGTGAGAACATGTGGTACTCAGTTCTTTGTTTCTGTGATAGATCACTGAGTATTATAGACTCTAAATTCATCCAAGTTGCTGTGAAGTCCACAATTTGTTCCTTCTTTATGGCTGCATAATATTCCATCGTGTACATGTAAAAGTGATTTTTTTTTTTTAGCCAATCCGCTTTCAATGGGCAGCACAGTTGGTTCCATATTTTTGCTATTGTGAATAATGCTGTAATAAACATGCGTGTGCAGGTATCTTTCTTTGCCTGCCTTTAAACTCTACAGTTCCCACATTCCACATCTCAATAATAAAATAAAGAGAAGGTCAGATGTGTTGGCTCAAGCGTATAATCCCTTACTTTGGGAGGCCGAGGTGAGAGGATTGCCTGAGCCCAAGAGTTCAAGACCAGTCTGGGCAACATGGTGAGACCTCATCGCTACAATAAATCAAAAAATTAGCTGGGCACGGTGTGGCACACCTGTAATTCTGGCTACTTGGAAGGCTGAGGTGGAAGCATTGCCTGAGCCCAGCAGGTCGAGGCTGTGGTGACTGGGAGCATGCCATTGCACTCCTGCCTGGGTGACAGAGTGAGACTTCAACTCAAAAAATTTAAATTAAAAAATAAAGAGAAAAATAAATAAATAAACTCTACATCCAATACTGAGTCATTTTTAGTTCCTTGAATGTACCAAGGAACTTCTGCTTAGCATTCTCTTCTCTTTTTATTTGCTGAATAATGACTATTAATCATTCAGGTCCCAGTTTAGACAAAACTTTCTCTAACAAGCCTTCCCTGACCAGCCCGACATAGGCTAGGGTCCTCCCTGACAGTAAACCCCCCCAAGTACCCTTATTCCTCTCCGTTAATGCCATGTCTTTATCATCCATAGACTTTGACTCCGTGAGAGCAGAAAGCATGTCTCTTTTGTGAATAGTTGTTTCTCCGGTACCCAGCCCAGAATTTTGTTATATGTTGAATGACTACATGATTACATGAGTATGTGGGCTGTAGGCTCACTGGCCAGCAGCAGAACTCCACCAGATCTATGTCAAACAATACCACCTCAGGGAATCAGAAAGATCTCCAAAGTTCCTTTGTCTGGGATGAGTCTGCAGCTGCAGCATCTCCAGGAACATTCATTTCCTGAGGAGTGGCAAACAGGAGTCAACCAAGAATTTCAACGGCAGCTCGCTGCAAAACTCTTCCTCCAAGCACAAAGCAATCTCATCCCTTTCCGCAAGGGGCATCAAGAATTTGGGCATCTTTCCTTTGATGTCAGGTGCCTCGGAAGGCAGGCTATAAGACAGAAAAGTCTAGGTGGACTCAGAGTCCTAGAATAGATTGTATTGAACTGTTCCCTACATCAGTGGTTTCAAAACTTCAGCATGTATCAGAATCATCTGGAAGGCTTGTGAAAGCACAGATGTCTGAACCTCACCCCCAGAGTTTCTGATTCAGTAGGTCTGGGATGAGACCATAGAATTTGCATTTCTAATAAGTTTCCAGGTGATGCTGATGCTGCTGGTCTGGGACCACAACCTTGAGAACCACCACACTAAACATTTGAGTCACCTCTCATAGTCATACAAACAGAAGAGAAACAGGCACCCCGTGTACTGTGGGAGGAGGGGTGCCTCTTTCAACACTCCAGCCTATTGCTGGCCAGGAAGTGGGAAAACTTGTGCTGGGATTAAAGAACCTCTGGGAAACGAGAAATCAGAAAGTCAGAAATCCAGCCCCTTCTCTATAGAAGATGATCAGAACCACTCGGATAGCTCAGGACAGTCCAAATTAAAATACCTTTGCAAAAAAAGGCCATCAGGGATTTGTGATGGAAGTGACTACCCGGCATTCATTGTTCTGAAAACAGCTCCTCATCTTCCCTTGAGAAGTTGTTGTTCTCTAGTTCTTAGTCCTTATGATCCAGGTGAGGCAGACTTCAGCCTCTGAGCACAGGGGAGGGCCCAGCACTTAGACCTGTCTAACCTGGCACATGACCCAGGTTGATCTAGTGAGAGTCAGCCATGGAGGACTGTTGAAACCTTTGGGACAGGGACCCTCCCTTTCCTCTGGGCTTGCCAAACCCATAAGATGTAAGTCTGGGGCTTCTGGTGGCCATTGCCACCAGAGGGAAGAATGTGCTAGAGAATTATATCAACACGGAAGAAAACTCAGCTAAGAGATGAGAGAGACATATTCCTGACAGTATCGTCTGCATCCAGCAGAACCTGAAGTTAGAATACCCCAACACTTGAGCTGAGTTTCTGTCACATACAACTGGAAGTCTTGACTGAAATAAGAGGAAATTCTGCTAGCCAATTCATTGCTCCGGTCCAGGATGCCAAGGTAACCAACTGCTCTAATGGTTTCTCTTCAGAAATCTCCAGATGGACAGACCTGACAGGTCGATAACTTTGCCAGCCCCTTTGGAATTCTAGTGAATAAAAATTGCCCTAACAAATCACTTCTTTAGAGCAGTGTTTAGTACATTTAGAGTAGTACTTAGCACACTTAGATTAGTACTTAGCACCATGACTTCCTGGCCTTCTCTCTTCTGAGAACTCCCTGAATATAAGAACTACACTCTTTACAGAAGTTTCCTTGGTGGTTGTGCACAGTAGGTGCATGATTAAGTGACTGTTTGCAAACAGTCTTTCAAAGAAAAGTAACAAGATTGAGTCTGATTAGTCTGCATCCAGATAGAATGGAATTTTTAAAAGCACACTAGAAGTAGTACTAAACTCAAACACATAGCAACCCTCAAAGGTGAGCTTCAAAAGTCAGGTAAGCCTTCACTCAGCTCCAGAATATTTCCAGCAAAATCCCAACTCCTACCAGAAGCTTCATCACTTTCTTTTCTTTGAAGAAGCATTATAGGAAGGGGGTACAAAGAATGACAACTGAGATGATGACTCCCACATAAGTCAGCTTCCTCTTCCCCAAATCAGTTTCCAGAAACTCTGCCACATCTTGTGACGAGAACCCCTGGCTCCCAATTCAAATGCAAGTCTCAGAGAGCGGTCTTGGGCAGATGACAGCAGCCATCCTTTGGTGGCTTTCAATGATAAATAGCTTCCTGTCAGAGCACTCACAAACCCTGAACTCGTGGAAAAGAGTTAGTACATGGAAAACAGAACCCAGGAAGGGTCTGTGTGTGGCACCTAGCCTGGGTTTGTCACATCTTCATCCTTAAATGTCCTGTTGCCTCCTGAAGAGGCTCTGAGATACACTGGTCACAGCTGTGGTCACGGATGCTGCATCCAACAACTGGACCGGAGAAACGTCCATCTTTCTGCCATCAAGCGACCTGCCCTAGGAGAAAACCAGAAACAGCTCAGACAGAACTGCCTTTTCAAATCCTTGTGGATGTCATGAGATTAACAGCTTTCCTCTGAGTCTGCCTCAAAGACTTCCTTTGCGATTGTTCATAAGCTAACTCAAGGGCAGGCAATGAAGTTCACTAAAACAAAAACATAACCTCAAACATCCAAAACAGCTGGTGGAAATTGTGACTGTTTTTAGAGGGGCTGACTTATCTAGCTGAGTCAAAACAAGTGTGAGCGCTTCAAACAGGCACAAGATCAGAAACAAAATTAGGTGTTTATTGAGTGCTGTCCCTCTTGATTTTTTTTTTTTTACTCCTTTGCTGGACATGAATCTCCTCCTGTTAGCTTCATCCTGCAAGAAATAGAATCTTTTGTGATATAAAAGCTGATATGTTGGGAAATTAATTGTCAAATAAGGGACTTTTTCCTCATTGTAAAAGTAAAATATGTTCCTTAGAGGAAATTTAGAAAATGCAGAAAAACCACAGATTATAAAATTAAAATCACCTGTAATCCCACTACTTGTTCAACTTTGCTTTTTCACATGTACACACAATTATATATATATATATATATATATGTATATATATATCTCGATCTGAACCTAGATAGAAAGTGGGTAGATTGATATTGATATCTGTTAAAAATGATTCATTTTGATCCTGATTTTACTTTTTTGCCTAGTACATTATGACCATTTCTCCATGTCGTTTATACATTCTTCCACATTTTTTCTATCTGCATAATATTATACTACGAGATCTGACAATTAAGTTTGCGAACTCATCCTAGGAAAAACTGCCCTATCCCTCATTGCTGAGTATCACTAAGGTCACCTTCAAAGCACTCCCCTTGGGATGCCAGCTCCTAGTCTACCCATCAAAGCAATTTTGGAACTCTTTTTCTGGAATGGCCGTCAGAGCCATCGTCATATTACCCTTGATGTCCTGAATGTCATCAAATGTCTTCCTTTCAACATTTTCTTAATCTTTGGGCAAAGAGAAAAGTCATTAGGGAATAGATCAGGAGAGTAGGGAGGGTGTTCCCATAGTTACTTGTCCAGAGCTGTCAAGCTGTGTGATGAGTTCGCGAACTTGATTGTCAGACCCTAACAAATACCAATCATGGCTCTGATGGCTGTTCTAGAAACAGAAATCCAAAATTGCGTTGACCAGTGGACTAGGCGCTGGTGTGGGTGCATAGCTTCCCAAGGGGAGTACTTCGAAGATGACCATAGTGATATTCAGCAATGAGGGATGGAGCACTTTTTCTAGGATGGTTCGCAAACCTAATTGTTGGACCTTGTATATGGAAACCATAAACTATTTAGCTAATGCCAATTGTAAACACTTATGATATTTCTAATTTTATGACATTATAACCATGCTGTGAAGAAGATCCTTGTTGATTAATCTTACACATGCACAGAGGTAGGAAACGTTAATTTCTCTTTCGGGGCACTGAAATTCGGGGTATAAAATGGATAGTAATTGGTGTTGAAGAAATCTAGCCCCTTTCTCCTTGAGAAATGCTGACAGTTGTCTCCTTTTACATATTCTCAGACAGTTAGGCAGCTACTGCTAGAAATACAAAACCGTCCTGGTTCCACAGAAGCCCTGTCTTTGGTCAAGTTAGTGGTTTCTTCAAGTGGCAATGGCAGAAACATTAAAATAACTTTTATAAATCTATGACAAGAAATGAAAGCAAATAAATATTAGGAAAGATTACTAATTTTCTTAGGAAAAATAAAATACAGTATAGAAGTAAAGAGTAATTACATCAATTAAAGCTTCCCCATTATTAAGCTAGGCTACCCAAAACATTTTCTTCCAGAAAATTCACAAATTTAGACAATTTGTTGCAGGTTTTTAACAACTATAGAAAACTAGGTAAAATATTTCCACTTTCTCCTACTTTCTAACTTAAAAAAAATTAACTTAGATGTTCCTAAGAAGATTCTTAAATCGCGTTATTATCTCTCATTCTAAATATACTGCCCCGTTGAACAATTGCTTCCGAATTGGCACAAGACATCCAGTCATTCGCTAATAGGGGATGAATCACTCCCCAAAATCATTCCAGAATTTGGATAACAGAGTAGTTTGCCTCCCGTCAAAAGCTCAACAAATGCTGGTAAAATTTAGGAAAACCATTGTTATGAAAGCCCGCAGTGATTTCAGAGAGTATCTCTCAGCAGTTACTGCACTCTCTGACCTCTAGAAAAAGTGTAAGCAACTCCATGCGTAGACACAGCCCCTGCCAGTTTCCCTTAAAAGTCTCATTCTCTTCATCACCACGGAGTGGAATTAAAAACAGTTGGTCAAGCTCCGCTAATCGACAGCTGCTTGCAATTAGAAGAAGCCTTTAGAGCCATGCTCTTAACTACCTTCCCAACTGCCTAACCATTCAGCATGAGCAATACACCGTGACAATTTGCCAGAATGTTTAACTTATCTCCATCTCTAGTGGTTTCTATACCTTCCTTACTTTTTTCAGCCTTCCCACACACTGTCTGACTCTTCCAGTTCCTCTTGTTAAATTAGGGGAATACAGAGAAGGGATTAGTTGAAACCAGGTCGAACCCAGCCGCTTTGGGCTAAGATGGAAAATTCTACCCAGGCGACTATTAGAGTAATCTTGATGTTTCTCAAAGAGAAGAAAAAGTTACTTTTTTTTCTTTTATCTCTTGCTTTCCTTTTAAACAATGAACTGGAAAGCTCACTGTAATTTTTCTTTTAGAATGATGAAGACAACAAAAGTTACTGGGCTTTTGTCCATTATTTCTAATTTTTATAAACAGTCATTTTACTGCAGGGAACAATGTAATGATCACTTTATTCAATTGTTTCCTTTACACATGAAGAAACGGGGCATCAAGAGTCTAGTCGCTTTTCCCAAGGTCACACAAAAAGTGGCAGAGCGTGAACTGAATCCAACTCTTCTGATTCTCAGTCCAGACCACTTTGTCTCGTCTGCTGCCTTCTCTACAGAGAAAACCTCGCCATCCTGAGGCTGCACCAGTTGTCTTATCCAAGAGCCAGAACTGTAGTCGTCTCATGCGGTTCCCTCGGATCCAGAGACACTCAGGCTTCCAGCCCTGCCCATCTTAGGATTGAAAGTAAAAGGCAGGAAAACAGTATGGCTTCTCCTCTGCAATTATTTTTCTCACCACCCTCCCTTCTCCTCCCCACCTAAAAGAGATCCCCCGCACACGTAACCATCTCCAACTACAATTACGTTTCTCCATCTCACCTTCTGAAGTTTAACACCATCCCACCCTCATTTGGCCTGTTTTGGTGTGCAGGGGCAGGAAGAGAATGAAGGTAGAGAAAAGAAGTGAGAGAAGCCGGGCTCGGTGGCTCAGCCTGTAATCCCAGCACTTTGGAAGGCTGAGGTGAGTGGATTGCCTGAGCCCGCGGGTTCGAGACCCACCTGGGCAACTTGGCGAGACCTCATCTCTACAATAAATCAAAAAATCAGCCGGGCGTGGTAGCGCACGACTGTAATTCCGGCTACTTGGAAGGCTGAGGCGGAAGGATCGCTGGAGCCCAGCAGGTCGAAGCTGCGGTGGCCGGGAGTGGCCACTGCACTCCAGTCTGGGTGACAGAGTGAGACTCCAACTCAAAAAAAAAAAAAAGAAGTGAGAGAAGGGGAAGACGAAAGGGGAGGAGGAAGGAGAGGGCGAGGAAGAGAGGAGGGTGTCAGGAAGAGAGAAGGAGACAGGCCTACACAGAATTTAGGGAGCTGAGAGCTGAGATGGAGATGGCAGCCCCCATGCCCCAGACCTCACACAACCTGTCTCTTCCCAAACCCAGTACTCTTTCTGATGTTAATCCCCTCTGCTTCAGAAACATCCTCCCTACCACCTCAAACCTCCAGTCTATTCTTTAAGACAATCACAGGGTCTTCCTTTGTTATCTGAGGGCGCCCTGTGTACATTTCATTTTCTCCTTAAACTCATATTTCTGTTATGCTTAGCATAGACAATGTTATCCTTATATACTGTTTGACTCCAAAGTATTTTTGATCATTTTATTATACTTTCCTATAACTATATTGCTTATACTTATATTTATATGTTCCTGCTATATATGTCCCTACTACATTTGTTTATTATTGATTTACCTTTTCATTCATTTTCACATATACTGTATATATAGAAAGAGAAAAAATTGTTTTAATTTTCCTATAGCCATAATGTTCTAAGTATTAAGAAATAGTATTTTGAGCCAGGCTCGGTGGCTCAGCCTGTAATCCTGCGCTTTGGGAGGCTGAGGTGAGTGGATTGCCTGAGCCCGCGGGTTCGAGACCCGCCTGGGCAAGTTGGCGAGACCTCATCTCTACAATAAATCAAAAAATTAGCCAGGTATGGTAGTGCGTGCCTGTAGTTCCAGCTACTTGGAAGGCTGAGGCTGAAAGATCGCTGGAGCCCAGCAGGTTGAGGCTGTGGTGACTGGAAACGTG
>CAUYQG010273267.1:0-17364 GCA_963574415.1 Tarsius wallacei
TGTCTCTACAAAAAAAAAAAAAAAAAGTGAAATAAGCCAGGCATGGCGGCTGACATCTATAGTCCCAGCTAATCAAGGGGCTGAGGCTGGAGGATGGTTTGAGCCCGGGAGGTCGAGGCTGCAGCGAGCCATGATGGTGCCACTGAACTCCAGCCTGGGCAACAGGGTGAGACCTCGGCTCAAGAAAAAGGTTTAAAAAATATGTTTCCAGATGAGGCTGAGGCTGCAGGTCCCAGACCCACCCTGTGAAAGTCACCGAGGTAGGAGGAGAGCCCTGGAGTTTAGTGGAGTTTGGCCAGGTTAGTTTTCCTCCTGAGCCTGCCTCCTTACGTGTCAACCCTACCTTAGAGACTTGATCTGGAGGTAAAAATTGGACAAACTTTCTGACAGCATTTTGCGAACCATAAAACACAGCAAAGTTGTTAGTAGATTTGTGTTCCCCTTCAGCTTTCACTTACCTATAAAATGGGGGTAATGATAGTAATTTTTATAAAGATTGAGTGAGATGATCTACATAAAAGCACACGGTGAAGTCTTGTTCTTATGACATCCCAGACCTCAGTTTCCTCATCGGCCATGTGACAGGATGGCTGACGGGTCCACTCTGTGCATCAACCTTGGTCACGTGGCAGCTCGTTATTTTAGATGTGGATGGGGACGACTTGCATTTGGTGCCCTGGCTGGGGCTGCTGTGATTCTTGTCGGCTCCCTTTCGGTCAAAGCTGTATTTTGGTCACTATTACCAGGTAGGATGCCTCTGGCTGCAAGAAACAAAATCCCCGGCTCAAAGGGTTGCCCCATCTAACGAGAAACCGAAAGGCAGGGCAGTTTGGAGTTGATGAATTCCCTGGCTTGATGAGTAAAGACTCTGGACTTCTCCTGGCTTTCTGCTCGTGATCACATGGCAGCTGCAGCAGCGCCAGGCATTACGTACAACATCCAAAAGCAGGAAGAGACGAGTCTCTGACTTGCCTCCTTTTTCATGGATGAAAAAACTTCCTCAGAGCCCTCTCATTGGCCGAGGTTGTATCACATGCTCCATAACAAGGGAACTGAAATTGCGTAATTGGCTTAAGCTGGCTCATATTCAACCCAGGTGGCCGGGAGAGGTCTGCACAACACAAGGCCCCCCGAACAGGCCTCTGTCGGCAAGAAGGGGTGCAGAGGTGGCTGAAGGGATGGCACCCACAGTATCTGCTGCCCCCCAATATCTCTTTCCAGTAAGAGTCATGTCCGTAAGGGCTTTCTCTGCACATCTGTAATCCTACATGTCATGAGACCTTCCCGGAGACGGCAGCAGAATCTCCAAAAGCTGCTTAAATCGGTGTCGGCCAGTCTTCCCAAGAGAACGCTGAGCTCTCTGGGAACCACAAACAACAACCCACAACCCAGCAGCCCCATGTCCTGGCCGGGCCAGGCCGTGGTCTAGCGGGTCAGGGCCAGAACAGGACTCCCGGGACTGCGCTGGCCACGGGGATTTCTCAGGCAGTCTTGGCTCTGGGGACTTGCGGACGAACGTTGCAGCATTGCTACGGTGTGTCGCGTTTCCTGGTCAATCTGGCATAGTCCTAGTACCCAGAGTTGGCTCCTGACAAACCTGAGTGCTCAAAGAAATGCTTGTGGCCGTGAGGGAGACAGCTGGCCAGCGGGTATGGATGGGGCGAATGAAGGCTTTTTTTTTCCTTTTAAAGATGTGGGGTACAATTCGGGGTCAGGGATACAGACATTGATCATTGATCATGCAGGTAACCTCGTTGATGAGGTGTGTCCCTCCCACCCCAGCAGTTTCCCTCAACTGCCAATCCCACGCCCCTCCCCTGACAGTTTCCCACTACTGCCAATCGCTTTCTTATAGTATTATCATTGTTCAAGGTCTGCTTATGCGTGAGAACATACGGTACTCTGTTCTTTGTTTCTGTGATAGATCACCGAGTATGAGCGACTCTAAATCCATCCAAGTTGCTGCGAAGTCCATATGTTTGTCCTTCTTTATGACTGCGTAATATTCCATCGTGTATATGTGCCACATTTTTTTAATCCAGTCCAGCTTCAATGGGCAACATGGTTGGTTCTATGTTTTTGCTATTGTGAATAGAGCTGCAATAAACATTCGTGTGCAGGTATCTTTCTCACAGAGTGATTTGAGATCCTCTGGGCATCTTCCCAGCAGGGGAATTGCTGGATCATATGGCAGGTGAATTTCCAATTTGAAGAAGTCTTTTAGGGTGGACTAGACTTGGCCGGCGCCCTCAGGAAGTCGTGTCTGCAAGTTGTTTGAATCTCGTTCTTCCTCCTCTATGAGTCTTGTAAATCCATCAACATGGTGAATCTGGGGAGTCTCCAAGGAAGGGCAAACCCCCGCTAAGTTTTGTGCCAAGGAGCAGGCTCCTGTCTGGGCTCAGGCCGCTCTGACGGGGAGTAGGGCTGAAGGGGAGGGCTGAGGGGAGAGCCTCAGCTCTCTGGCCCCGGCCCCTCCTGCCTGCGGGGTGCGTGCCCTTGGCCTTGAAACCCCTTCCTAGTTCCCGTGCAGTATGGTGGATGATCTATGAGGTTGAGCCCCTCGGGGGTGTCTCTGGGAATGTCCCGTGCAGAACTGAGGAGGATAAATAAATGCTGGGTAGAGGGAATGGCACGTCCATCTCCCTGGGGTGCGTGGCGTATGTCAACCCCCATCAAAAGTGACTTCTCTGAGTTCCCAGCCGGTCTCACGCCTCACAAGGGTCAGAGAATGGCCAGGCCAAAGGGATCTCATGGCTGCTCTGGCTGGAAGCTCTCATTTCACTGGCGAAGACCTGGAGGACCCTTCCAAGGAGACAGAAAACCCAGGGCCTTGGGTGGCGTGTCCCTAGACCTGTCCCACCATTCCTCGTGACATTTATTTTAAAAGCTTGGAAACGTATAACCGGTCCGTGCAGGGGCAGGTGCCTGGACTGCTGGCTTTTAGCGCAGTGAGTCTCAAACCTGTTTGCGCGTCTGGCCTGCTTGGGGCGCTTGAAAAACAGTCGCCTGCAGGAAGGGACTCTACTGAGAAACAGTAGCAACCATCAGGATGGCTGCTGTAGAGACAGAAAGGAACACATGTTGGGGAGGGCGTGGAGGATTTGGAAGCTTTGTGCGCTGTTGGTGGGGATTTAACATGGTGCCGTCACCGTGAACAACAGTAGAGAGGTTCCTCACACAGTCAGACCTAGAATCACAATACGATCCACCGTGCGCAGTGAAACAAGTCAGACCCAAAAGGACAAAGACGAGATGATTCCACTTGCGCTAGCTTCGTTCCTACAGTACCATAGGGACAAATCCACAGAGACAGAAAGTAGATGGGGGATTGGCAGGGACTGGGGCAGAAGAATGAGGAGTCCGTGTTCAGGGGGTGCGGATTGTCAGTCTGGGAAGATGATGAGGTTCTGGAGATGATGGTCGTGACCGCTGCACAAAAAATGTGGGTGTATTTATTGCCGGGGAACTGTACACTTCAAAAGGGTGGAGATGGTCCACTTTGTTATATGTGCTTTACCACATTTTTTTTTTTGAGTCAGGGTCTCACTCTGTCATCCAGGCTGGAGAGCAGTGGCACGATCACGGCACACTGCAGTCTCGAACTCCTGGGTTCAGGTGGTCCTCCTGCCTCAGCCTCCCAAGTAGCTGGGACTAAAGGCATGAGCCACCATGCCCAACTAATTTTTTGATTTTTTTCTTTTTGTAGAGATGAGGCCCTGGCTGTGTTGCCCAGGCTGAACTCCTTGGCTCAAGCGATCCTCCTGCCTCAGCCTCCCAAAGCACTGAGATTACAGGTGTGAGCCAGTGCGCCTGGCAGTTTTACCACAATTAAAAAGGAAAAAAGAAAAAAATAGCAGCAATAACTATAGCAGCTGTCACAGACAGGTTCCCTGGGAAGGAGGCTAGCGGTTCATTAGCCGGCGCCCTCGCAGCCCGTCCCTGTGGGGGGAGGCCCAGGAGCAGGCTGGTGGAGGGAGAGGCCGGCTGCCGTGGCGCCTCAGAGGAAACTCAGCCCGTTTTACAGGGTGTCTGATGGCGGGACCGCTCCTTCCTGCTGTCCCAACTTGGGGGTGAGAGGATGGGCCTTGGCAGCCCTGCGTGGATCATAATTGGACTTTCCCTGCCTTGCCGGGGATGCGGCTTTCTTCTGCTCAGGAGGCTGACAGCCGAGGGCGTTAGCCCTCTAAGAAAAGGGCTGCAAGTGTCCCAGGGCAGGGCACCCACGAGGCCGCTAATACCCGTCTTTGTTTAATCTTAGCTGTGATCTTCATGGCCTCTCTGGGGAAAGCAGTATTATCCTTGTTTTGTCCAGAGGGCCCCAGCGGATAAATCGCTTGCCTAAAGTCACGTAGCTGGTAGAGGGCTGAGCTGGTCAGAGTCTCCCTTCTCGTCTCTGAGCCAGGGCTCTGCGCTGTGTGCTGCCCTTGGGTGTGGGCAAGGCGGGGCCCCGCCTGACCCTGGGTTTCAGAGGGACTGGCTCTGGCCCCTCAACCCATGCCACTTCCTAGGGGACAGAGAGTCAGGCGGGCCATCCACACTGGAGAACAGGGATCCCCTGGGAGTTTCTGGGGCCTGAGTCACCTCTTCACTGGGTCCTTCCTCTCACGGGCCTGGTAACATATGCAAAATCTTTCCAAGACTCCTATAAGAAAGGCAAGGTCTTAGTATAGAATACGAGGCTCCCAGCGACTCAGAAAACCAGCACTGGTGTCTGCATTCTGGGTTTAAATCTCAGCTCCCAGCCGGGCATGGTGGCTCACACCTATAATCCCAGCACTTTGGGAGGCCGAGGTGGGAGAATTGCTTGAGTCCAGGAGTTCAAGACCAGCCTGGGCAACATGGTGAGACCTTTTCTCTGCAAATAATCAGCTGAGCGTGGTGGCGCCTGCCTATAGTCCCAGTTCACTGGGAGGCTGAGGTGGGAGGATTGCTTGAATTCAGGAATTGGAGGCTGCAATGAGTTATGATCAGGTCACTGCACTCCAATCCGGGTGACAGAGCGGGGCCCTGTCTCAAAAAAAAAAACCCAACTCCCCTTTTTAGCTGCTCCATAACTCTGCATAATTTTAACCTCTTAGCCTCCATTTCCTCCACCATAAAATGAGATCAAATAGGCCAGTGGTGTGTGGGGAAGAAACAGAGGTGGGAATTGTCCCCAAAGGGATGCTGATGTATCAAGGTCTTGGACACAGCAGGCTGGCTCTGCAGTCGCATGGATGGTACCCTCCTGCTGCCCCCGGGGAACCTTCTGCTCTTCCCAACACAGCCTGGTCCTCGGCTGTCCCCAACCTGGACTCTAAGCTCTGAGGCTCAAGGACGGCTTTGCCTTGCTCTCTTGGAGACCTTAGTGCCCTGCGACCAGCAGTCTGCCCTGCAGAGGGAAGAAGCGGAGACAGGCAGGGCTGCCCGTGGGGTGTGGAAGGGTGAGGCTTTCTAGGAGGGAGGGAGGAGAAGGCTCGGGAAACAGATGCTCACAGCCTCCGCAGGTGATGCTGCCCACCTGGCCGTGTTTTGTTTGTCACACCCCGTGGAACCTGTTGCGTGGCCCAGAGGTCCCCGTGGCCGATGTGTGATTGGGTCGTGCCGCCTGGCCTGGTTGACCCTGGCCTGGTGGACCCTTGCGGGCTGGACTCACAGGAGCCCCGTTGCCGGTCGAGGACCTGAGACCCAGGAAGGGGAGGCTGGATGTTTGTGGCTACTAGGCTCCTTCACTTCCAGAGGCCATCTTCCTGGGCAGGGCGTGACCATCACAGTGGTTTCACAGCCTTCTGAGCCTCCGGATTGCCTGGGCAGCTGAGAACACTGATTCCCACCCTCCAAGGGCTCCATTCCACTCTGCGGAAGGGTGTTTGGAGAATCTGTGATGAGGACCAAACCCCATGGGGATGAGGACCTATTTGGTGTTGAAGAATCAATGTTTAGAGGGGACGCATAGAAATTAATGTAAATTTTAACTTTTTCCCTCTGTTTCCTAATTTCCTCCAAAAGTTGAAGGATTATATAAATTCTTTTCCTTTTTTTGCTTTCTTCTTTTCTTCTTTCCTTCCTTCCTTTCTTTCTTTTTTTTTTTTTTTGAGTCAGAGTCTCACTCTGTCCCCCAGGCTGGAGTACAGTGGCATGGTCACTGCCACCACAGCCTTGACCTACTGGGCTGAAGCAATCCTTCTGCTGCAGCCTCCCAAGTGGCTGGGACTACAGGCACATGCCACCATATCTGGCTAAATTTTTAATCTGTTGTAGAGATGAGGTCTTGCCACGTTGCCCAGTCTGGTCTCAAACTCCTGGGCTCAGGCGATTCTCTTGCCTCAGCCTCCCAAAATGCTGGGATTACAGGCATGAGCCACCGCACCTGGCTGGCATTATAGAAATTTAAGAGACCAGTGAGTGGGGTCACTCAAGTTGTGTCAAACGATGTTCACGTGAAGGGTCGTTAGTACAAACATTGGTCAAACTGGTTGTGGGTGTGGCATTAGCTGAACAACGACTGGGCTGACATTTTCATGATTCTTGGCAATAACAGCCTCGAGACCTGTGCAGTCATCAGGAAGCGGCTGCCCCCACACTGTACATGAGATCCCATGGGAACATCAGGACAGTATGAGAAAGGGGCTCAGTAGGACTCTGTGAGGGGCGGACCCCAGGCGGCTACCCCGTGCAGCTTGCATGAGACCCGTGGCCATGGTTTCAAGACTCCTCCTGGACACCAGCTTCACGGCGTCCTCAGGGAGAGCCTGTGACAGAGACAGGGCTTTTTGTCCTTGTTTTATTGATGGAAAAGGATAAGAAAGCTGAGGTCCAGAGAGGAGAATGGATTAGGCAAAACTAGAGAGGGGAGGGGCAGGTCTCTGTCCACAGATGTTGTAACCCCACCTTGACCTGTCAAACCTGGGTCTCCATCCATGGATGTTGGCGCCACCTTGACCTGTCAACCCTCAGCCATCACAGTTCTCTGCACAGGTAAGGGCTGGAGGAATCACCCCCATGTGACCCAGTGTGAACCACTGAGGGACAAGGGTGGATCCAGGATGGACAGACCCCCCCCCCCAGAAGCAAAGTCGTGGGCTACTGTTGTCATATTCTGCAAGGCTACTGGCTTCTTGGAGAGTCACAGACTTTCAGGCTGGGCAGGGTCATGAGGGCCCGCCTTGTCCAGCCTCCTCCATTTTTGGAGAAGAAACAGATCTAGAGATCTGGGGTGACACCCCTGAGTCCCTCCTGTCCTAGTGAGACTGGCATGCAGGTCACTTGGCCCTAGTCCTGAGTAACCCCAGAATACCAGTGACCTGGTCCCTGAATAAAGCTCAGGGCCAGCTGGATGTGATGGCCAGGGAGCAGGGCACAAGCTTTCCAAGAAGGCAGGATTGGGCTAGATGCTCTCAGGACCCGACATGGCCTTCCTCGCATCCAAACCACAATCTGGCAATACCCCTCTTTGCTGACAAATGCCAGAAGGTTCTGCCACTCCCCTGACTACCTCCCAGTCTCCTTCCACGCACGCTGGCCACCTGCCAGCGTAAACAGGGTGCATCCAGTTTTATTGCTCTGATCTTGCAAATCAGTTTCTCGTAACATTCTGGTTGCTCCCATCCCCAGCATGTTCATGGTTCTATCGACATGTTTCTGGAACGGGATGCTTTGCTGCACACCACCACCTGCCCAGGGGAGAGGCAGCCAGCGAGGCCCCAGGCAGGGCAGGAGTGTTTTTCCAGCGCCCACGCTGGGCTGTCGGATGCACCAGGATCTCTTTCCGGGCAAGGGGGTTGGCTCTCCTCTCCCAGGCAGGAAAGACCACATTCCAGGTTTTCCCAGATCTTTGCCACCTGGCAAAGGAGACAGATGGGAAGGCAGCCTTTTGCCTTCTTCTTTCTTCCAGGACCTTAGCATAAATGCTTTTCTTCCTCTCTGAGAAGCTGAGAGTGTGTCTCTCATCCCCGATTCCCAAGTCCTTAGGTAGCACTCACAGCAGATTGGCCAGCTGTTGGATTAGGAGTGGCCACAGCAGGATAGACTGCAAGTTGAGCACCCACTCTATTCCAGGCATTTTCAAATACATGTTTGCACTGTAAACTTGGATTCTTATTATTCTCATTTCAGGTGAGGAAGCTGAGGCTTGGGGCCTTAGTTAAATTTACTCCAAATTATGGAACTAGTAAGTAGAAATAAAACAAAATCTAGCCTGTGTGGCTCTCAGGTTCATTGGGCCTTGTTTAAAGCTCTGCACTAAAGAGAGAGAGAGAGAGAGAGAGAGAGAGAGAGAGAGAGAGAACCTCTCTGACCTTCTTCTTTAAATTTTTTTTGTACTTAAAAAATTTTTGATCATAATTTTGTCATACTGAAGCATATACCTCCCCAAAAGCCCTGGCTTTCTTCCTGTCTTTCACTGAAGCTGGTGAGCATCTTGTCCTGGACATCCCAGGTCAAGACAATCCTTGCATAACCCAGTTATAGCTGGGCGACCTGATGGTACGTTTCAGACTGTTGTCATCATCAGACACAATCCTGATAGTGAAAAAAGGAAAAAATAAATAATCCAAATGTTTACTGAAATCACCCTGAGAGGCCCCAAGGAGGGAATTCTACAAAAAAATCATCCACCGGCCCTTCTTTGCCTATCTTTTCCCTCCACAACTCCCCTAAACACTCAAGCACTTTTTTTTTCCTCTTGTGACCTTAGCTGGTGCTGTCCTGTTATCCTCTCCTTTTTTCCTTCCCTTTCAACTTCTCAATTATTTTTGTTTGCATTTCTTTTTCTTAAGTGCCAGAGCTTTCTAATGTAAATCGATCCAGGCATTCTCCGCTCTTTTGACTCTGCAGACTTACCTATTAACCTTTAACCACAACTGAAACCCAAGCAACAAATTGCCTTTCCTTGGGGGAAGGAGGGGACAGGATGCTTGGAACTGGGAGGGGGAAGTGGCCAGAGTAATGTGGTGAATTATACCGTGTAACAATGGAGGTTAGAACTGACTGCATGTGATGGAAAGTCAGATTCCAGTGGCTTGAGTGAGAAACCCAGAGGCAGTCCAGGACCGGGATGGTGTCCCCGGGGCATTGGCATCTGTGCTCCTTCGGTCTTCTGCCTTTAGTACTGGATTTCATTGTGGTTATAGAATGATGTCTGCCGCTCCAGCCATCATGTGCGTGTCCCAGACATCTGAAAGGAGAAGGGAGCAAAAGGGAAAAAGGTTTTAGCAATCTTTAAAGAGCTTTCCTAGAAGCCCTTACCAATGACACCTGCTTGGTGGCTCATGCCTATCATCTCAGCACTTTGGGAGGCCAAGACAGGAGGCTCACTTGAGGCCAGGTGTTCGAGACTAGCCTGGGCAGCACAGTGAGACCTTGTCTCTACAAAGATCGAAAAAATTAGCCAGACGTGGGGGCACGTGCCTGTAGTCCCAGCTACTCAGGAGGCTGAGGTGGAAGGATCACCTGAGCCCAGGAGGTCGAGACTGCAGTGAGCCGTGATCATGCCTCTGTACTTCAGCCTGGGCAGCAGAGTGAGACCCTGACTCAAAACAGAAAGAATCGAATCATAGAAATGTAACATTTTGGGTCTAACTTCTGTGTATGACTAGATCATTCCTTTTCATTGTTGAGTAGTAACCCATGGTATGAATGCACCATTTTCTTGTATTTAATCATTTGCCCTTTGAAGGACCTCTGGGTCTTTTCGGCCTTTGGCATAAAAGCTGCTATGAACACTTGTGTGTGGGTTTTTATGTGAACCGAAATTTCCATTCTTCTGGGATAAATGCCCAAGAGTGCAATGGCTCTGTCATATGGCCTATATTATAGTATGGCCACATTGGGAAAAAAAAGCATAAGGATTCTGGAATGTTAACTTCTTACACTTTTTAATGTATATCTTTATATTTGTCGTTCTCATGTTTGTTGGTGTATTAATGTGGGTAGGCGAGGTTATGCTGTGGTGACAAGTGTCCCCCAAATCTCAGTGGCTTAGTCCAACACATTTATTTCTCATTGACACAAGGTTGTGGTTGGCCCAGGCAAGCATCAGGGGCTGCTACTGTCTTGGAGTGGGTGACTCTGGGATCCAAGCTGCCTTAGTGTTGAGGCTTTGCTGTCCTAACTGCCTCAGTCTAGCAGGGACATGTGTCATGTCTGTTTGCATTTATTTGGCAACAGCTGCTCATACAGCCCCATCTGTCTGCAAGGGACGGGGAAGTCTATAAAGGACGAAAGAACATGGCCCAGGATGGGATGGGCGGTGTCATAGCCTCTGCCACATGGTACACGGAAAACATCGTGTTTGATGTTTATAGGTTACTATTATAACACCGTTTTAGGATAATATAGTTTGAAATGTAACATCCCTCTCCTACTTCTTACAACTTCAACAAAAATTTTTTTAGAACGATTTCCAGCATGGAAAAAAAATCTGGCTTTTTTTTTTTGTGAGTCGGAGTCTCACTCCGTCGCCCAGGTTGGAGAGCAGAGGCACGCTCACGGCCACCCCAGTGTCGATCAGCTGGGCTCCGGCAATTGTTTCACCCCAGTCTTCCGAGCCAGCCGGAGCTACAGGTGTGCACTACCACGCCTGGATTCTTTATTTATTTATTTATTGTAGAGGTGAGGTCCCTCACCCATGGGCTCAGGCAATCCACTCGCCTCGGCCTCCCAAAGTGCTGGGAGCCTGGCAATTTTGGCCTTTTGTGAAGTAAAACCTCTGCTACCTGCCTGGAAAATTCACTGAGGTGAGCGGCCTTGTTCTCCATCCACGTGAGGTTGATGAGGCCTCACTGTCAGAATAGCTTCGTTGCTAAGACGAAAGGACCCAGGTGAAGCCATTTGGATCACGCAGCTTTACTTCTTGGGGCAGTGTTAAGCTCCTGCCAACCTCACCCTAATATCTTCCAGGCAGTTTTCACACTTTCTTTCCCACGATGAGTGTTATTCCAAAGTAGCTTTATGTTTTTGTTTTGGTTTTAAGTACATGAAGTAGCATCCAAAGACAAACAAACAAAAATTCCAACCCTGCAATAAATATGTCCCAGGCAACATTCTGCCAACACCATCCCCTGAAAGGAGGGAAATGCTAGGGCACCCTTGCCTGTGCTGTTCCTTCTACTGAAAATTCTGTTTTGTCTTTGCCAAGCTAAATACCACTCATCTTTCAGGTTTGCTGTGTGGGGATGCCTTGAAGCAAAGGTAGTCGACGTACAGTTGGGTCGATCTTTCCCTGAGGTCATGAAACAGAAAGGCTCACCATAAGATGCTCCAATACTGCGGTTTATTGAATACATTTAAGCCATCAGCAGGAAGCAAAGGCAAAAAGGTGGGGCAGGTTGACACATTCAGGACAGAGCTGTGTGGCCAGAATCCTGGGTTGTACACTGCATGTTTGCCCTGCCTCTCTCGCTGATGCATGAACCCTTGCCACAGATGATGGGGTTGGGAGGACCAGAACTGAGGCTGAGCAATCGGCCCCCGCAGAGGCCATTGATCTGCCAGAGAGCAGAGGCGAGAGCGCTGGGCCCTGCTGCCCGGGTCCAGCTTCTCCGCGCCTCTTCTGGTGGGTTTTCTCTGTGTCCATCTGTCTGGCAAGCTCCCTTATTTGTTCTCAGTTCTAGTCCTAACAATTCCAACCCTCAAACAATTTGAATAGAAATTGTTGCCTAATTTTGTGAGGGGGAAAAAAGTCAAGAGAATGAATGATTGCAGTTCTTCCTTTGATTTCCCCCTCCCCCACACAGAACTGTCTAAAATTCCTGCTCGGGTTCCCAGCGTCCATAGGATGTTCCTATGTATACTTTTAATACCGAGGCTAACAAAACTGTCTTACTGTTTGATCAGACCTTGGTGCCAATCCCAAGAGCTGGTGGAAGCACGTGGGTGGGTGTAGTTTGCACGGCCAAGCTTAGCCAGGGTTTTCGTGTTCATATGTGTAATTGACATAAGGCATACCTGAAACTCACGAAACACTGTATTAAGCCTGACAAGGTGTCAACAAAGCAGGTGTTTTCCAATTGTTCTTTCCTGCTGTGAACTTGGGGCTTGTGTACCCGGACCCGCGGCTGTGCCCCCTCAGCTTCTCCGGCCTCCGAAGTGGGCATCGTTGCCTGCTCTTGTGGACTGCAGGCAGGAGGGTGGGGCCATCCCAAGAACTCACGCCTTATCGGGAGGATACAGAGTCCTGAAAATCCCCCCACCCCCGGAGTGTGTGTTTCCTTTTGGAGCTCTGAGCATCTTTTGATCTTGAAACGAATCCACTTTCTTCTCTCTCTCCCTACCTCCCCCATCCCTTTCCCCTCCAGTCTCAACCAGCCTAGGGAAATAGACTCCTAAGTGGGAGATAAGTTCCTGCAAATAAGAGCCGCTTTAACTCTTTCTTTGCAGAAAAGCTCGGCTGAGCTGCAACTAACTCGAGCATCCTGTATACATCAAGTAGGTCGAGTGCCTACTAATGGGAGTTCTTTTAACCGCATACATTTTATGATCGTTTTTAGAGATGGGGTCTCCCTATGTTGCCCTGGCTAGACTCAAGCTCCTAGGCTCAAGGGATCCTCCCACCCCAGCCTCCTGAGTAGCTGGGATTACAGGCGTGAGCCATCATGCCCAGCTTTTACCTATATTTTTTCTTGCCATGTTTATTCCTCCATCTAGAGCCACAAGAGGCTTAAAGAAATCCTCTGGCCCCTACATCACATCACACAAAGTAGGCACTCACTACGTTTTTTGACTGATTGACCGAATATTGGTGCGCTAGGTAAATACTGAAGAGATCGCATGCTCTCTTCTGGGGGAAGAGGGCCCTGTCGCTCTGTGGATTCTGTGGCCGAGCTTGGAAGGCTGGGGACCCTGAAGCAGATACCCCCAAATGTGCGGGGGAAGGGATCCTCATTTGATATTGACCTTGGAACCAGAAACCTGGCCAGGAAGACTCCGCTCTCTCCTTGCCTGATCCGTGGCCCTCGGTCGTCCTCCCGTTCTTTTTCTCTAAATGCTCCGCTTGTCTCTCTCCCTCAAGTGCTTGTCGCAAGGACCCCTGGGAGACAGGTCCTGAGGCCGGGCCTGGGAGCTGGGTCAGGGGGCCAGGCCTGCGAGCTGGGTCAGGGGGTCGTGTGGCCTGGCTGGCCCTCGTCCTGGTCACTCCAGCCCCCGGGGCATCCGAGCCCAGGCAGCCCCCGTGCCTGCCGGCCGGGAGTCAGTCCCGACCTACTGCGGGCGTGAGTCCCGGCTCAGAATGACCTAATCCCAGCTCAGAGCACTTCTGATTGCTTGACCGCTGACCTCCCGCAGCTGGACTATCAGATGTGGCGTTGGGGAATAGGCTTGTTTATAATGCCAGGGACAAAGGGAGGAAGCGGAGAGCAATTATAACAACGGTCCTTCCTGTTGGCCCACGCCTTTCATCCGAGGAGGCTGTCACAGAGTGGGCTTCTCTCGGCCAGGCCGGGCCTGGGATGCCGCTCACGGGGGAAAGGGAAGGAGGAAGGGTATCGACACGCAGGAAGGGCTCAGCCAATCCCCGCCACAAACTCACAGGACAGGTGTGACCTCTCGTTTCACAGAGCACGGTGACCGACTCCAAGAGGTTGATTTGTTTCTCCAAGGTCGCACAGCTGCCAAAGGCTAGCCCTGGGATGCTGAGGGAGTCTGGCTGCCTCCAGACCCGCTCCTTTTCCCTTTGCCTCCTGCCGACATCTCCATGCTGGCCAGAGCAAGGCTCACCTGCCCCAATGCCCCCAGCCCCTCCTTCGAGGCTGAGCCATCAGGGGTCCCGGAGCCCTTGTGATAGGCTCGAAACACGTGAGCAAAGGCAGGACCCCTCAGTATCACTGAGTTCAGATAACTCATTTTACAGAGGAGGAGACTGAGGCCCAGAGATGAAGTAACTCATCCACCCCCAAACAGCATGGAAGTACCTTGCAGAAGGCTGGTCGTCAACAGAGTTGCTGAATTAATGATAGACTTAAACGCAGAGAGCCAGACACGTGTCCCAGTCCTATCTCCCGACCTCTTAGAGTACTCTAGCCGCTCAGGCCTGTGCTAGCTCTTTGGGGGGACGCCTTTGTCCGCAGGTCAATGCCAAGGCCTCATCTGGGGGGAACTTCTAGTGTCTGATGGCCCCAAGCATTCCACCCAGTGGCTTCCAGCAGAGTTCCCACTATGTGTGCTTTTTAAGACCCTCACATGTATGTTGAAGTAGTCCCAGACCACTAAAAACTTGCAAGGGCAACACCAAGAACTGCCATGTGCTCTGCCATTTTCACCAGGGTCTGCCACTCTTAGCACCGCTCCCCTGGAGCCCACAGTTCCGTGCTGGGAGAGAAGGGGAGAGAAGAACAGAGAAGCCTGCCTGGAGGCTCTTGGCGTGTGTGGACCAGAGGCTTTTCCCTTTCTTTAAGTCCCAGTGACCTGGGAAGTTCAACGATCAAGAACTTCTCTGTCCCGCGAAGTTACCTGGTCCTCTTTCTTGTCAATCTCCTGGACTTGGGTATTTAGTGGGGGTTTGTGGAATGAAGGAATGAATCGGTCTCCTGTGATAACACGAGCTCCTTTGGCTGTGTTCCCTTGGGACACCCAAGAGGGGACAGAGAATCATCGAAGCCTCGGATCTCGGGTGAATTGGGAGTCACCGGGCACGGGAGGGTGGAGAAGACCGGGGATTAACTTGTGGAGCATTTTGGGGGTGCCCAGAAGGATCTCTTTTTGGAGGAGGTGGCAGAATCGCGGGTGACTGAGATCGACGGGTCACTTGGAGGGCACCTGGGCCTCCATTTCTTCCCCCACTTTCAGATGGGGAACCAGGTCCCGGGGAGCTGAAGTGGCATCCTCAGGGACAGACACTGGCCGGCGGCAGAATCGGGTGAAGACTTGTCATCTGAGTCCCAAGCCTTTGCTTGTTTCTCCCCGCTGTAAAGTTGCTGCATGCCCTTATGCTTATCAGCCCATGCTAGCGTAGCAGACTGAGGAAAAAAACCGCAAATACGCTCTACACTCCCACAAGCTGCGTTGCCGGGAAGAGGTGACTAAGAAGGCCGCATCCTAGGGTCTTGGCCGATGCACTCTGGGGGAGATGGACCTCTGATTCCTGGGGAGGGGGGTCTCCTGGAGACTGGAGAGACCATGAGTCTTGGGGTCCCTTGAGGAGAGGGGAGTCCCAGTAGGGACCGTGTGGGCTCGCAGCAGGTGAAAACGCCAGAGGGCCTGGAAGTGGCTTTGCTTTCCCGCGGGTGGTCTGGGCACCCCCTTTCTGGTGGGCTCTGTATGGGGGATCCGGCAATGCTGGCAGTGGCAGAAACTGCAGCAGCTGTCACCGTGCCTGTGGACTCACTTCTGAGGGACGTCCCTTGCCCCTGGATGGTCTCCTGATCCCACAAAAGCCTGGGGAACCGCTCTCTCCCGTTGGCCACAGTGCCTAACCCATAGCCTCCTGCGGGTCCCGTAGATGCTAGGCATGGAGATTCAGTTCTGGCCCCACAGAGACACCAGGTCCAACCCCACCTTCTGCGTTCTTTGAGCGACTTGCTCAGAGTCCCAGGAGGTCCGTGCATAGGCTCATGGAGGCCAAGGGGCGGATGAAGATGTGGCTGTCCGCAGGGTGCAGCTCATCCCAGAGTCCCTGTGCCGTGGCGTCTTGTGGCTCTCTTCCACAGCCATGGCGACTGCTCCTTCTTGGATCCCGGGAAAGCATGCCTCCTCAGCTGCTTGCAGAACAGAAGGTAGACAGAGGGTTGAGCTCATGCAGGAGGTGAGTGAGTGGGGTGGGAGCCTGGGGACTTCTCCCCGCCGGCAGGTGCTGTGTGGCATGAGCACTACGCCCGTTTCACGCTCCCAGCACTTCCATTCCTACTCGGACAGCTGTGGTGTGGTCCAGCCTGACCTTTGGAGCCCTGCCTGCTTTGCTCCGAAAGCTGAGTCTGCCTCAGGCCTGCAGCTGGGTAGCTGGGTGAACTTGGGCACCTAGTCAGACCCTCAGCTTCCCTTCTCCTCAGGCAGAGAGAGAGGGCAAGGGTCAGCCCCACATGTGTGTTGTTTTGTGTTTTTTTTGTGTCGGGGTCTCGCTTTGTCGCCCAGGCTGGAGTGCAGTGGCACAATCCCAGCTCCTGGAAACCTCAACCTCCTAAGCTCGGCGGTCCTCCCGCCTCAGCCTCCCAAACTGCTGGGATCACCAGTGTGAGCCACTGTGCCTGGCCTTCATCTTTGTGCTGTTTCCTTCCTCGACTGGACCTGTCCCCTCAGCGGCCCTTCTCAGGCTCCCTCCCCCGCTGCTGCCCCCGTGTGAAGCACGATGACAAAATGGCAATAACATTCTCAAGGAAGTGAGCGGTTCTGCTCAAGGGGCCACCGCAAGTGTCAGAGAAAGCAGGTCCGGGAGTTTCGCATTCCGTGTCCATGGAAGGATTCCAAATCTGCTCTGAGCCTGGTTCCCCTTCCTGTTTTGAAGCCACAGTCGCCCTGGCAGTGTCTTCCCACGATGCAGGACCCTGCAGGGCCCAAGGTCCTGGGTTTCCGTCTCATCGGAAGCAGGCCGCTCGTCTTCTGCCTCCAGCCAGCCCTCTGCACAGGCTGAGGCAGCGCTGGTGTGTGCCAGTGTGTGCCGTCTGTGAGGCGGCTCCAGCCCTGCTGCTGCCGTCTAGGAAGTGGAGACCGGAGGACAGGGACAGGCCCTGGAACTAGGCCAAGCCTCGTAGCGCTTCTTTGTGCAGCGGGGTTTCCCAGCGTCCTCCCCTCTAGGTAGTTGCAGGAACAGCTGCGATAACATTTATGCACGTATATAGCCACTTTGTCAATGGAAAAGAGCTTCGCATGCATCGTTGTGTATTTTATGTATTTATTTTGAGTCAGAGTCTCACTTTGCCGCCCTGACTGGAGCGCAGTGGCACACTCCCAGCCACCGCAGCCTCGACCTACTGGGCTCAGGCAATCCTTCCACCTCAGCCTTCCAAGTAGCTGCAACTATAGGCACACGCTAGCACACCTGGCTCACTTTTTAAAAATTTTATTTCAGAGACAAGGTCTTGCCAAGTTATTCAGGTTGTTCTCGAACCCGTGAGCTCAGGCAATCCGCTCACCTCGGCCTCCCAAAGTGCTGGGATGACAGGCTGGAACCACCATGCCCGGCTGTCATTATGTATCTTAAAGAAATGTTCCTCCTAGTGTGTGTGTATGTGTGTAGGTAACATCCCGCTTGGGTGTCACTCCCCAGGTCCCTCCAAAATATCCTGCTGGTTGATCTTGAGTGATCACCCTGCTCACGACTGCTCCAAAGTCGGCCATGGCTCCCAACTGCAGCATCTGCTTTATAGACAGCCTTCTTCCCCGTGTCTCCTGGGAGTCAGGCGTTCGCTCCACCTGAGCAAGGCCCCACCTGCAAAGTGGCTGCACCATACCTGCTCC
>CAUYQG010273287.1:0-16800 GCA_963574415.1 Tarsius wallacei
GCCACTGCAGCCTTGACCTGCTCGGCTCAGGTGACCCTTCTGCCTCAGCCTTCCAATTAGCTGGAACCATAGGCATATGGCACCAAGTCTGGCTAATTTTTCTTGATTTATTGTAGAGATGAGATCTCACTATGTTGCCCAGACTGGTCTTGAACCCCTGGGTTCAGGTAATTCTCTCTCCTCAGCCTCCCAAAGTGCGGGATTACAGGCATAAGCCACTGCACCCAGCTTATCAGTATCATTTAAACAACTAAAAGACTAAGTCAGAGTATGCTACGTATATTTAATTACTACATTAAATATTAAAATCAAATACTTAATGTTTAATTCATGACACTTTTGTTTCGGCACATGGGGGTATGCTTGTGTGCAGTAGACTGAAATGTAAAGTGAATTTCTTACTGTGGGCTGCAATTTTAAGACATTTGAAAGACACTTCATTGTCATAGGCCACAGATGCCATACTCGCCACCAGCATGCATCTGGGCTTGAGCTACGTCTCCCTGAGCTACGTCTGCCTGTCCCTCATTGCTAACCCAAATCAGACTTTTTCCATGGGGTCTCCCCAGGCCTCCAGGCAAATACACTTCTTTCATCCAATTCCAGGGAGAGGGGATAAGACACAGATGAGAGCTTCCACCTGAAGGCTGAGGATCCAAGCTCCAGGTGCCTCCAGGCAAGCCAACGTCCCCAGGTCTCAGTTTGTCACTTGTAACTTGAAGGATCAACCCCCACCTCGAGGTTGACAGGAGTAAGACAACTGTGCTGTCTTTTTCTCATAAGAACGATGAAAGTCCCTCTGTGAGTGAACCGCAAAACCCTCCCACCTGTGTTCCCAAGACTTCTCAGTGACTAGCTTCAGTTGTCATCTAGTAATGGACGTGTCTTCTCTCCCTGCTGTTTTCTAACTACTGCAGGATCTAAGTTCTCTCTCCCCACCTAAAGCATCACTCCTTAAGGTTGCAACTGTCTTATTTTATCATTTCCACTGAGGCCAAAATATTACTTAATATTTACTGTGTGACTCCGCTGACACATGGGAAAATAAGCAACATGAATGCTATTTGGCCAGAATGAGGTGGGCAGAAAAAGATAAGAAAAAGGATACAAGAACAGAGAAGACAACCAGATATTTAGCTCTTGCCAAAATGAGAAAATAACCCACACTGGTGACTCCACCAAGCTGGAGAGAAAGACGACAGCCGCTGTGTCGTCGCCCATCTGGGAAAAGGGCACCATGAATCTGGGCAGATTTACATAGTTTCCAAGCCACCAGCTGACTGCAATTAGGAATAAGCCAGTTATGGATCCTCAGCAGGCATTTTACAAATATTTCCATTAGCCAAGACATCAATTACCAGGAAAACACGCACTGATGTCAACGCATCTACAAACAGAATTACAGATTAATTTAAGGGAAGCCATGTTAATCTTTCATAGACAGATGGCGGCGTTCATGAGGCCGTGGTTAAATGCGGATGGAAGAGGGCGAGGGGCGAAGGGCGAGGACTCCCTTTAAAAAAACTGACCTGCCATGTTGCCTACATGTTCCAGATATGAAGCTGTCCTTCCAAGGGAAAAGAAAACTGATGTCTGCCAGTACCCCCACAGCTCTGTCAAGTCCTCAGCGACCTGGGGGAGCTATTCTTGTTCTCCAACTGTGGCCACCGAGATAGTGGGGATTACCCAGGTCACCACACGGGCCAGCAGAGTCTGCTGGGATCCCGCGTGCCAGATGCCAGGGTGCTCCTGTCCCCGCATAGCCCCCGCTGGCCCATGCCTGGGGTGGATGCCTCAGGCTCTTGGGCCAAGCACAATCTTCTTGGGGAGAAGACGATTGAGCCACGCTTGTGGGGTTCAACCACACACCATGGTGGACAGAAGCCAGCCTCGCCATCCTGCGGCTGGCCCCAGCTCCGTCTCAACGTCTGGCGATCAGTGGCACTGGCCCCCTCTCCTCTCTCTCTCCCATCGATGCTAACAGCCACCAGGTGACCAACTAGAGCGCGTCACCTTCCAAAACACTGGAAGACAGACCCGGATCAAGGGCAGCCTCCAGAGACCAGTCACAGCGGGATCTCTGCACCTGACAAGCTAACCTTCCAGAAGCCACTCCCACGTGCTGCCAATCAGCTGTGGGCAGGTGGGAAACCTGGGACTGGCAGTGAACACCCCCACCTCGAGCTCTCCAGAGACATGGGACGTGTAAGAACACTGAAGTAAGGAAACCACATCCTATTCTGTTTCTCATTTATAAAACCAGTGACATGAAAGGACTAGGTAAGACAGCTATAAAACCACCAGTGGTGACAGGCAGGACAGCAGGTCACAGAAAGGTTGTCCCTGCTTGTGTTTATGTCTCAGATAATTATTCTCGAAGAGCTGCCTTGAGCAGGATGGGCAGTGGCCTTGCAAGCTGACAACTTCTGGTAAAACAGCTTTTCTTTCTATCACAGTATAGACAGACCTAACAATATTCAATCCAGTACAATTCGGATTCTTATAAAAGTCACAGAATGCTTAAAAGCAGTGGAATCGCAGGCACATGACACCACACAATCATTGACACCCACAGGACCACATGGCCATAATCTCCCCATGCCAGGTACACTGAGGTCCTGAACAGAAGGTGGAAACCTTGGAGTCAAGATCACAGTTCCATGCCAACAGCCAGAACCTCTGCATTCTGTCTTAAAGATATTAAAAAATAACTCCACTTAACCCAGTGTTGACAGTTTTTTTTCCTCCCCCAATAAAACTGTCACATGAGTCCCTCCAAGGGTACTTTCTGCAAGTGTCCTTTGATCTCTTAAAATCATATCTTCCCCTATTTCATAAAAATTGCTTACGTGTGATGTGTTCCAAATGCAATATCCAACTTTGCCTAGAATGAAAAAGAAGTCAAGTTATTCATTTTTAAAAAAACCTCAGTACCATTCCTATCTATTGGAAATTGAATTAGAAAGGGATCAGGCCAGCTTTTTAAGATAACTGTTTTACTGCCCTCTACTGGACAAGCCCTGAATAACAAGACAGTTTTTATAACAGTATCCAAGGGATGCTCATTAAAAAACAAAACAAAATAAAAACATACATTTTGTTACCCAGAAGGAGTCAATATACACTACCTTTTTATTTACAATAATTAGAAGTGAGAAGTCTAATTTCTTTATCTGTCAAAAAAACTAATAAATGAGATTCAATGTAAGTTTTTAAAATTAGATATTTGGCTTGTATAGAAATTAATATACACAAAGCTTTCAGAGCATATTTAAGAGAACACTGAAAGTAGTGGCAACATAGAGACATATTATAATGTTAAAACAGAAATGTTCTGATAGTAAAAACATAGCAAGTACTGAAAATAAAAAGATAAGATATTAAATCTACTTTCACGTTACAAAATGACAACTTTACAACACTGAGGACCTTATCTAACACTGAGGACAGCAAGACCCTGGTTAAGCAGAATATGATCCAAGATGTAGGTTACAATAGAGTTTAACAGCCACTGAAACAGCTTAGCAACGAGGAATGTAGCACCTCGGCTCAAATCTGAACTTTTTTGTAACTCTGGAAAATACTGGCATATCTCTGCCTGTTTCTCTTTAAAACAGGGCACTGTTATGAGATCCAGAGGTTGTCAGAAGTGAGATGATGCGTGTAAGATGCTCAGGAAGGGACCTGCATGCAGTAAGCCCCAGGAGAGGAATCACTACTGCAAACTCTCCCCCGTCCACCTACCCCCTGCCACAAAACAGATGGACTTGGAGAACTCTGCTGGGGCCACTGTCTGCGGGGAGTGGGGGGTGGGGGGGTGGGTGGGAAGGGTGGCAGCTTTGTCTGCCAGGGGCAACTGTCTGCCAGCGTGAGTACTGTCTATAGGGGGCTGATGTAGGCAGCTGAACACAGGTGAGCACAATCCAAACCATCTTAGGGATTGGATGCTTGCTGACAGGCAGCCCAGGACCACACTCTCAGACCTACACATATCTGAGTGCTCCAGCCACAGAAGAAAGCATGGGGAAGTCTATTTCACCTCTCCTAAGTTATACAATTAGAAGGGAGACTTCCATTTTGTAAATATTTAGCCTGGAAAGAGCAATGGTCGGACCTGGCTTCTGTCTGGTTTGCTACAACTCATATACTTTCGGATGAGCCTAAGCACAAAAAATGAAGATGATGATAATGTCGACAGGTACCGCTTAGCGGGTGCTTTTTTTGGATAATGGACCAGGCCCTTCAGTTAATCCCTGTGATGAACAGCATTACCAATCCATTCTAAAGGTGAAGAAATCAGGTTCAAGGGACAAGCCCAGAATAGCAGTGCTATAGACGGAAATCTATGTCCCCCAGATTCAAGCTAAAGCCCCAACCCCAGTGTGACAGTATTTGGAGAGAGTGGCATTATGGAGGTAACTGAGGTTGAATGAGGTCATAAGGGTGGGCCCTGATCCAACAGGATGTGTCCTTGTATGAAGAGCCACCACCAGAGCCTGTCTGTGCTTCCTCCTCCTCCTGCCATCTGAGAACACAGTGAGAAGGTGGCCATCAACAAGCCATGATCTGAGCTAAGTGGCACCCTGACCTTGGGTTTCCCAGATTCCAGAACTGCAAGAGACAAATGTCTGTTGCTTAAGCCACCCAGTCCAAGAAGAGCCTCCTGGGTATTTTGTTACAGCAGCTTGAGCCGATGAGTGTACACCTGTGAGTGCTGGGACACGCCCAGGCAGGGTGACTCTCGACCCCCACAAGGACTCAGTCTCTGGCAAAACGAAGTGTCACACCCACTGATTCTTGGACTGATTTGCCTCAGCTTACGTGACACAGTGTTGCTGGGAAAAGTCAGGGGTTGTCCTACAGACACACGTACAGGCATTTCCATAATCCACAGGCAACCTTTGGACTGGAGTCAGATGGCTCTTGCATGAGGTCTGGTGGCAGCAGCTTGCGGCGCCCTCTGGTGGCCAGCCTGGGCCACACCATCAGACACAGAAGCATCATTCCTAATCTTGCCACAGTGCAGGCAGTATTTGAAAGTCGCTTTTCATGTATTTAAATCTATATTTCCATGTATTTAATCACTAGTTTTGGGATCCCTGTCTCCATCTGTTTTCTGCCACTACTAGTTTGATGGGAGCTATTTGCCTGCAGTTAAACCTCTTACGTTGCTGGAAACAGAAGCGAAACAGAATTTCAGCAACTGCTAAGAGAGGCATCTAGAGGAGCCAGGAACACGGGGGTAGAGGAAGGTGTTTTTAAGACCACAGTGATAGAAACAGCAGTGGGTTAAATCATGGGAAAACAGGAGGTGTGTTTAAAACTGATCCAAATGAACTCTCACACTATTAGTAAAAAACTGAGATGCTGTGGACAATTGGGAAGTGTGTCCTGAAAATGTGAGTGGGTGTCCTCCCACCTTTGTGGACAGGGAGGAAAGACACTAGAAGGGAAATGCCACTGAAGAGGAGTCCAGGTGCCATGTCATTCACTCTTGTCTCCCAGAGCAGGGACCCTTAGCCGATTTCACCAAGCTGATGACAAGGAAGAGAGGCCACGGAAGGATCGCACCATGCTTCTGTGTGACTGGCAGGTCTAATGGGCAGGAAAAGGCCAGTGTCATGGAGGCTATATCCCAAGCAGCACTGCCACAGGACAGGCACCATCAGCATTAGAAATGCCTCAAATCCTTCAGCTCTTCCGTCCACTTTGCCTGTTTCTTGCTCAAAATGTCGCATGTAATAAGAGATCCTTTTGACAAAGACTCTAAAGCTACAGGTCTTAACAGAAGTCCAAGACTCACTGGCCCCATGGATTCTCACTACAAAGTGCCAGGACAAAATTATGGGATGATAGAAAGAAACTGGGCAATAGTCTGGTTGGTTTTTTTGGCCTTCTTTTTCAGTCCCAACAAACCACTCAAGGCACTGCATTGGGCAGCAGCCAGGAGCCCCCTGGACTCCACAGCCAGCTTCCCGACAGCTTTTAATCCATGAGTCTCCAGTTTAGACTTGGATGTAACTGATGTGACTAAAGAACTGGGAGCCATGGTTCGTGTGTCAGTGGTAGCTTATATAAATAGCACAGGCGTCACCAATAGCAAACAGTTTTCAGCTGCACTCATCATGGTTCATTCATAGCCACCGAACTGCACCCAGAGGACCTGCTCAGTGCTGAAACCTGGACCTCGGGAGGCGCTGGATGTGCCAGGAACATGAGCTGGGGAGCAATACGGAATCTACCTACTTGTCTACATTGGCTACAACTTAAGAAAGTGAACCTTGAATCTGAAAGAGAATTGATGGCTGTAAGGGGAAAGGCTGCTTCTGTGGCTCTGGTGGGGATGGGGTGGGGGAGCAGTTAAGAACTGTGAGCAGACGTTTGGAGGGAGGGAGACTCTGGCCAACAAAGGAGAACCTTTCCGACCGCAAGGACGGCCACCCCAGGAAGCACAAAACCGAGGCTGGACGAGCATCGGAGATGCTGGAGAGTGGGCCCTGATCTGGCTGAAGGAGGGACTCGAAGTCTCCTTCCAGCTTGCAGCCTCAGAGCGGTCCAGTGACTGCACTGCTTACCTGGCAGAGGGAGACATTCTCATAGGGCTTGGCCTGGGCGTGCAGGTGCGCCTTGGCCTCTCGCTTGTCGCCATGCACGAGCAGGAGGGGCTTCTTCCTGGAGGGATCAGAAGGATTTCATACACATCATCCGGGGAGCTAGGCTCTGGCCTTGCAAGGAAGGCAACTTCCTGACCACCAGCCACCTGCTTCTGGCCTCTGTGGGGCCTGAGACAGGGGCTAACACGGCACTGATCAGAAAACAGTCACTCACCAGCCCCCTTAGCAACAGGGTCACACACCTAACCCTGACCCTCTACTGCAGCATGGAGGGGTGAAGACTCAAAGAAAAGTCCTTGAATAATGATCTTCTGTGGCCCAGAAGGGCACAGGTGGCCCTGTGTTAATATGTTCAAGTTCAAGTGGACTAAAGATTCATGATGATCGTTGCACAATGGCATGCTTTTCTCCTTCCCTTCTTTTGGACCGAGCAGTGGGTTCATTTCACATGGCCCCCATATTCACCAAGCTCCTACTGCACGTTGTGTACCGAGCAGACCCAGGGTGCAGGAGTGAACAGGCCCAGACCCACCACATGATGCAGATGCGCTATGACGGGGTCAGACTTCAATGACACAGAGCCAAGGCACACTGGAAATGCTGTTTTCAAATTCCAAAGATGAAACAGAAACACTCTTCAGGAACCAATTAAAGGGCTTTTGAGGGATCCTTGAGCTTGTCCAGCTAATTCAAAGCAAGATGATCCTTAAAAATCAATATATTTGTACAAGCTCTCCCAACACAATGAAAATTGGACATGAGCAGGAAACACAACCAAGCCACATCCATGCCTGTCCATCGTACCACAGAACAAGACTCCACCAGAAATGAAGGGATAGCCATCAATTAGAGAGAAATGTCACAGAAGCGCACCTCAGGACTAAGGCCTAACAAATTCACGCCCTGCAGCTTCACTCAGATACCACAGGCAGAATGAAACATGAAGTGTGTATTTCAGGTAGGAAAGCCATTTTAGCGAGAAAAAGTCAGGAACACTCCTGCATCGGTCACCTAGAAACACAAGCATGTTGCCAGGCCATCAGGTCATCCTAAAAAGGAAAGATTAAACATGGCAGAAGTGTAGTCCTTGCCGACTCCTTCCCGCCAACTAACTCCATGGACAGAGACAGAGCCTGGCAGCCTGTGGTGGGCACAAGCCCTTCCACCCTGAGCTTTACCACATGCAAGTCCTGGGTGCCACCTCAGCTGGCCACTCAGGGCCCTGCTCACCCTCACAGGCTCCCCAGGATGTGTTCAGCCATCGGGTGGGGGTGGGGAGGCACTTGGTCCTTGACTTTGTTACTGAGTGTCTATATTCACTTGCTAGGGCCTTTGTAACAAAGACTCCTGCACGGGGTGGCTTAAACAACAGAAACCTGTCGCCTCACAGTTCTGGTGGCCGAAATTCGAAGCTAGGAGGCAGTGGGCCAGTTCCTTCTAGGGCCAAGTTGGGTCTGTCTGGCCTCTCTTCTGGCTCTGGCAGCCTCAGGAGTACTCGGCTCCTCAGTGGTGTTGAATGTCTTCACAGCATCTCCTATTGCCTATGTCCACATACCCGTTGCTCTAAGGGCACTAGCCACACTGGATCAGTCACACTGATGACCTCCTTGCGGCTCCCCAGGTAAGATCGTTCCGAGGTGCCAAGGCTCAGAACTCTAACACGTCTTTCCTAGGGGAGACAATTCAACCCTAACAGATACACAGGGACTGGGTCCACACTCTGCTGATGCTCTGAGGGTGGCAACGTGAGCTCAAGGTCTTGGAGAAGCAGAGAGGAAGAACAGAAGTCACCAGGGCAGCACTGGGGCACTCACCACCGGGAGGAGCCAGGTCGAGTCTCCGTCCTCCAGGGGGCCACGCACCTGTCTTTCCTAAGGAAACCCTGACATGATTAGGAGAGAGAGTGCTCGGCTGAGACACCTCCAGCTTCCTTTAGGTCTACATCTCTCTCTTTTTTTTGAGTCAGGGTCTCAGTCTGTTGCCCAGGCTAAAGTGCAGGGCATGATCATGGGTCACTGCATGATCCTGGGCTCAGGTGATCCTCCCACCTCAGCCTCCTGAGTAGCTGGGACTACAGGCATATGCCCCCATGCCCAGCTACTTTTTAAATTTTTTTGTAGAGACATGCTCTGGTCTTGCTATGTTGCCCAGACTGGTGTTGAACTCCTGGACTCAAGCGATTCCCCCACCTCATCCTCCCAAAGTGCTGGGATCACAAGTGTGAGCAACAACACCTGGCCTAGGGCTGGTTTTCATCACACAGCTTGAGTTCCATGTGAGGTAGCAGATGCAAGCATGTGGGTCTCTAGGAATGTGCTCGGACAGGCACAGCTGGACGTGGGCCTTCATGTCCTTTCCCCTCCCCCACCCTACCACCTGGAACACAGATGAGTGAGCTGGAGCTCCAGCTGCCATCCTAGCCCACAAAGTGACTCTGCAGACTGAAGTCACAAGCCAGGATGGTGGGGCAGAGGCAGAAGGGTGGTGGATAAGTCTTTGAGAGCCCTGGGACCCCAATCTAGACAAGTGTCTACCATCCAGACTCATCAGTTGGAAAAATTAATTTCTGGCTTGTTTAAGCCAGTTATTTTGGGCTTTCTGTTACATGCAGTTAAACAAGTCCCAGATGAGTATAGTGGCTTATACCTGTAATCCCAGCACTTTGGGAGGTCGAGGCAGGAGGACTGCTTGAGATCAGGAGTTCAAAACTAGCCTGGGCAACATAGTAAGACCCCATTTCTACAAAAAAATTAAGATGAGCCAGGCATGGTGGCACGTACCTATAGTCCCAGCTACTAGGGAGGCTGAGGTGGAAAGATCACCTGAGCCCAGGAGGTCAAGACTGTGATAAACTGAGATTGTGCCACTGTACTCCAGCCTGGGCGACAGGGTGAGACCCCAACTCAAGCAAACGAACCAATCAATGAACCCAAAACAAACGAACCAACAAACCCTGAATGCCAAGACTGCTGAGAAATTTCTAACAGCTTTTCATCCACGGTTAATGACGATGGCTTCCACAACCAGATGCCCTAGGCCACCAGACACACCGATGGTTCCAAGGGCCCCAACAATCCTTCCTAGTGTGCGTTCTTCCCTCCTACCTGCTATGATGGGACTGTGCCCTGTAAATGGGTCAGAAGCTGGGAGGGTGACGTACCATGGTGCAATGTCCTATTTGCTCTGTGCCGTTAAACATGAGGCTGATGATGGCCGGGCTCGGTGACTCAGCCTGTAATCCCAGCACTTTGGGAGACCGAGGCGAGTGGATTGCCTGAACCCATGGGTTCAAGACCAGCCCAGGCAATTTGGTGAGCCCTTGTCTTCACAATAAATCAAAAATTAGCCGGGCATGGTAGCGCGTGCCTATAGTTCCAGCTACTTGGAAGGCTGAGGCGGAAATCACAGGCATCCAGCAGGTCGATGCTGGGGTAGCTGTGAGTGTGCCATTGCACTCCAGCCTGGGCGACGGAGTGAGACTCCAACTCAAAAAAACAAACATGAGGCTGATGAACTGCTGAAGACAGAAAGCCACGGCCTCTACAGCCCCGGTAAGGGAGGCCCTACGATGACCCCTTTCCCAACTCCTGAACTATACAAGAGCCCTTTGAGAAACACCCACGGGTTTAGAAAGATGTGGAGATGGCCTTTCCTTCATGTTAACACTGGACATGAAGTTCTGGCATTTGAGCTGGAATCTGTCCTTCCCTAACTTCTGAACCAAGCACAGAGGAAAATGCTAACATCTCTAAGAAGAATGCATGGGATTAAATAGGCCACAGAATGCTGTCTTTCTAACATAACCTGATGTCTGTGTGATTAAAATGGCAACAAAAAAATAGGAAGATGAGTGGCTCCTGTCTGAGAATTAGAAATCTCATGTCTGAAGCCCTGTGGCTGATGTGTGGTCTGCCACCCACTGAACTTACCTGAACTCTGGTGGGTACTGTCTCACGAGCCAGGCCACGTCAAAGCAGTAGTTAAACTAGACAGAGAAAGAAGCATCGCTGAGCCACGCCATCCACAGGTGTCAGGGCTCTCTGTAGCAGTGGCAAGCTGCGTTACTCACACTGGCTGTGATGCTGCAGTCTGAGAAATGAGCCCATGCTCTGCCTCACACACAGGGTCCCCAGAACCCGCAGGAAGGGGGAGACAGGTTCTGGGTACCTGTGTTTGTCAACAGGGCTATGAGGTTAATCTAAAGAAAGGGGCTGGTACACTCATTCCCCTTCCCCGAGGCAATTATGCAAAGACAGACACTTGAGACCCTGGGATTTTCAGGGCAGACTCTCCTTTTAGGCTGACTTGTAAACTGCTTGGACACAGCCTTCTGGTCTGGTCGGCCATGGCTCACAACAACGATGTCTTGGCAGCAAGTTCTGTGCTTGTCTCACTGAGGAGGCTCCATGCCTGGACAATCCTGGACCTGGCAACTGCTTCAAGCTAGGACAGCACTCACAGACATTCCCTTTTCTGTCTGAAGACCAGGACCCTCGAGGACAAGCTACACATGAAGGACCCAGGAAGCCATGCTTCTTTCAGGGACATGGCCACTTTTATGACCATTTACTTGGGAGTCCGAAGCACTCATGTGATTTATCAACACAAAGGGACCGGCTCAGTGAGGAAGGAGCCATCGGACACAGAATCCCATATTTTATCAAATCTAACTAGAGTTGCCTTTACCACTCCACCATACCCCCCAGGTGATGCTAGGAGATGACCAGCATACTAAAAGAAGGTTTTGGGCCAGAACATCCAGTGACTTCTTGGCCAGTCCATGTGGCCTCACTGAATTAGATGCTCCCAATAGTGACATCCCTGTGCTACGCTGAAGCCCAGGAATGTGTGCCTGGTGCCAGCCTCCGGGCATGTGCCACCTTGGGGACCCTGCTGGGCACTGGACACAGGCCCACTGTTCATATCGTCCCACAGAGCTAATCATGTGTCTACCTAAAGGGAAAACAACTGAACAGAAGACTCACCTGGGCTGAAGCGACAAGTGTCCCAAACAGAGGAGACAGGATATCTGAGAAGACAGCACAAATTCACACTCAGATCAAGAGCCTCTTGTCATAACAACTCACCCACTCCACAACCACAGACCAACCATCCAGGTCTGGTTTAGAAAACAGCAAGCTAAACATTTATGACAAAGCTAGACTTCAGTATTTCATAAAACTCAAGAAGAAAATGTCCCTAAGCTACTTGATGATGTGTTATCTACGAGGTCTGACAATTAAGTTCACGAACTATCCTAGAAAAAGGGCTATCTACCTCATTGCTGAGTATCACTAGGGTCACCTTCGAAGTACTCCCCTTGGGAAGCTATGCACCAACGCCAGCGCCTAGTCCATCTGTGAAAGCAGTTTTGGAACTTTTTTTCTGTTAATGGCCACCAGAGCTGTCATTGCAAGAATGTCAGAGTTTGAATTAGAGCAACAAGGATTAAATTTCTTGTTAAACTTGTCAAGAGTGGCAGTGAAATCAGAAGATGTTAGTCCATGTGTATGGGGGTCCTGCTATGTAGAAAACAGCAGTGTACAAATGAATTAAGTGTTTTTCTCAGGGGAGAGAAAGTGTTGCTGATGAAGAGAGGTCAGGACAGCCAATAATGAGCAGAGCTGATGAAAATACTGCAAAAATTTGTCAAATAGTACATCAAAATCGTTGGCTGACTGTGAGAAGCATAGCAGACTAATAAACATCAATAGGGAACCAGTTAGGAAAATCTTAACTGAAAACCTTGGTATGAGAAAGGTGTGTGCAAAAATGGTCCCAAAGGAGCTCTTGCATCACGACAATGTATCAACTCACACAGCACTGTCTGTGAGGGAGCTCTGAGACAGTAAACAAGTAACTGTACCGGAACAACACCCTCCCTACTCACCTGATCTGACCTCAGTGACTTTTTTCTTTTTCCGAAGATAAAGGAATATTGAAAGGAAGATATTTTGAAGGCGTTCAGGACATCAAGGGTAACATGACAACAGCTCTAATGGCCACTGCAGAAACAGAGTTCCAGAACTGCTTTAACGAGTGGACTAGGTGCTGGTGTTGGTACATAGCTTTCTAAGGGGAGTGCTTCAAAGGTGACCATGATGATATTCAGCAATGAGGGATGTAGCATTTTTTCTAGGATGAGTTGGCAAACTTAATTGTCAGACCTAGTATTCTTTTTCAAGATACAATGCAAAGCTAAAACTCACAACTTCTGCACTGGGGGATGGGTCACCTTTAGAAACTCAACATGGACCAGCATGATGCATACTCTTTCCAGAGCTCTGAATCTCCACCTCCCCCAAGTATTCACTCCAGGAAAACCCCCTCCGAGCCCAAGAGACAGTCTGCCCCTGGAGCCTGAGCATGGAAGGCAGAGGTACCACAATGCCAACCTCACGTTCCCGGTGCTCCTGGGCACCTCCAGGGAGGTCCTACTTTGCACCCATGCAAGTCAGATGCAATGGGCTGGAGTGTGTGCATCTAAGCCACCCACAAGAGGAGGGCATGGTCATCACACCCTCCATCAAGACAGTGCACACGCAGGGACTGCTACAGTCAGGCTCTGTGCCTGGCATACCCCATGTACCACTGTGCTCCTCAGGGTTGCCTTCTGAGGTGCAGTCTGTAATTCTTGTTCTGTAGATGATGGGGGAGTCCCCTTGGGAGGCTGCCCATACCTCACAGCTAGAAAGGGGCACGGCTGCCTGGCCCCAGTCCCCCTGCCTTGACCCACTGAACTGCCTCTGAGGATTAGAAGTGGGTGGTTCCCTTGCTTGAAGACCCTACTGCGTGACCCTGCCTGCTGGATGATGAGCTAGACACGGGGCACAGAGATTTCCAGGGGATAAAAAAATCATCTCAGGGAAGCTCCGAGCATGTCGGGGAAGACCTTCCTCCATGCAGCCCTCCAGCCTGCCGTTTCACTTTTCCAAGTTCCACATCTTTCAAGGGCCACTTGCAGTGAGTTCTTCCACCTCTTACATCACGGTACATGGTGGAGTGCTAGAGCAAACGGCACTGGCTCTGATACACCTGGACTCAAACCCTGGCTACCCCAATGGCCAGCCCTGCGGCCCTGGGCACTTTTCTAAACCACAGACCTGTCACCCACCCAAGGACAACCATGACATCTACTCCCAAGACTCTTCTGAGGACTAAAGGAGAAAGTCTACGAAAGAGCTCCTACCATGATGTGACCTCAGTATTTTAGCACCAAGAGCTGGTTTTTATCATGTTGTCATCTACAGCAAAGCACTGCCTAGTTCTTTAATGATTTCCTTCATCAGTCCCCCTCAAACAAAACTAAACTGACAACTGTCTGATGTTTCTGTATCTAGATAAGAGTCTCAAAAAGGAGACCTGTAGACTTGAACCTTCTATATTCAACATTTATAACATTTATACATCACACAGAAGTATGGTATGTGAAAACATGGTTGACAGTGACCATAATCTATTCTCGAATATGGGCAGAATGAAAGGTCATCTGAAGGAGGGTCATGGCACTGACCGTGAGCCCTGCCATGAGCCCACACTGTGCTGGTCACTTTGAGTATTTGCTCCCATTTCCTGAACCCCCAGATTAAGGACAAGTAAGTGAAACACAGAGGACGTCAGGTTCCATGTTAACCATCCACACAGCAAAGGTGTGGTGGGGCTGGGAGCCCACCCGACTCCAGGGCCCTGCTGTTCCCTGATGTCCCCTGCAGGTGTTCCCTGGGGGACAAGGAGAGCAGCCAATCATTCGACACAGATCTGACACACCAGGCGCTCTTTTTGCTTCTTCACCGGGAACCCAACCAGGCTTTCAAGTGGGGGTTCTCACACCTGCCTTGGCATCAGGATCCCCAAGGAGCATGTTAAAACACAGATTGCAGCCACCCCCGCCCCCCACAGTCTGGTTCAATGAATAAGGTGTGGAGCCTGAAAATCTGCATTTGACTAGTTCCAGGCAATGCTGGAGGTCCAGGGACCAAGACAACTGCTTTGCTAATAAAGTGTCACTGACCAGACTCATGTTTAATTCTAAACACAGTGAGCTGACAAGCGCTTGAGCTACAGGTTTGGAAAATGCCCTCTGGTCGCTTGAGCTGAGTAAACAGTTTGCTGTCAAACAAATGCACTTGCTTGTCAAGTTTTTTTTTTCTGAGAGTAGACAAGACCACAAGAATGGGTTCTTGGAGACCATTCTAGGCTGCGCCTGTCTTGCCAAGGGACATTCAGGCACGAGTCATCGCCCTGGGACCGCCAGACCCTCTTACCTTTGATGTGGAGGGCGCCCGAGTTGTACTTGGGCTGAATTCCTGAGACCCGGGTGAGGTAAAACTGGAAGGGGTTCCCTTTATCCAACATGTCCCAGATGTCCTGGCCCTCCCCTGATGTCTCACATTCGTCTCCCTCCTCCTCTCTGGGCCTGTGGTCCACAGCAGCACCATGACTTCCCGTACTCTGGGCAGCACTGTCTCTGGGAGCAGAGGGCTTTTCCTCCTGCTTGACCCCTTGTTTCCTGGACGGCTCCCATGGCGTCTCCGGCTGCAGCTCCTCATCACTGCTGGAGAGGCACCAGCCCAGGTCTTCCTGGGAGCTACCCTTCTGCTTCTTGGGAGGCGACACTGAACCTGGGCTGAACTTCACGGGGGATGTCTTCCTCCTGTGTGCGGCCTTCCGGGCCTCTGAGCAGGTGAACCCAGGCTCTTCTATGGCTTCTTGTGGGGCATGGGGGAGGGAGGAGGTAGATGGTCGGTCCAGTTTTGGCTTTTCATCCTCACTGTCATCACTGCTGGATATCGTCCACCTCCCGTAATCACCTTCCTGAGACATGATACTTCTGGAAATGACAGACAGAACATCATTTCCCATTCACCAGGCAACTGGCAGAATGACATCACTGCCCAACGTCCCTGTGGGATAATGTCTGTGACACGTACAGCACTGCTGACACCTAGGAAAGGCCGGGCGCCCACCTGATGTCACTGCCCGACATCCCTGTGGGATGATCTTTGTGACACGTACAACGTTTGCTGATGCCTGGCAGAGGTCAGGCACCCAACCTGACATCACTGCCTGACATTCCTTTGTGATGACTTCTGACACGTATAGCACTGCTGACACCTGGCAGAGGCCAGGCACCACCTGATGTCACTGCCTGACATCCCTGTGGGATGACCTCTGTGACACGTACAGCACTGCTGATTCCTGGCAGAGGCTGGTCACCTACCTGATGTCATTGCCCTCAAAGTGTGTGTGGGATGGCCTCTGTGACATGTACAGCATGCTGACACCTGGCAGAAGCTGGGTACCCACCTGACACTACTGTCTGATGTCCCTGTGGGATAGACTCTGTGACATGTACAACAGGCTGGTACCTGGCAGAGGCCAGGTGCCTACCTGATGTCACTGCTCTGTAGGGTACCAGATACATCCCTGAATCTATGGGACCCTGACACATCAACAGCAAAAGTCATGGTCAGCTTTCTCCTCCTCTACCATGGTCCTGGATGCCCGAGGGAAGGGGTTGATGCCAAACTCCAAAATAAGACAAAAATGCTAATTCTTGATCCCGAAGCTTCAAATAAGTGGAGTTAAGGTCAACTGAAGGAATTTCAGAGTGAGTCTGACTCTTCAAATGCTTCAGGTCAAATGGGAACTTACAGATCTATCCTTCACCAAGTGTAGGCACCCACAGGATTTGGGGGATACGTCTCACTTCTTGAGAGAGCCTTGACCATGAAGTCCTGAGAGGAATGCCCAGGACCACCTGTGTGTACACAGCACCTGCGGGTACTTCCACAAGGAGCCAACTGAGGCGAACGATGAGTCTCTCCCTGACCACATCATAAATCAAACGACTAAAACCTGCAGAGATGTACCCTGTACTGACACAGATCAGTGTTCTCTTCTATGCTAGCCTCATTTCCACTTTCTTGCTTGGAGGAAAGTGCAGGAAACAGCCTTTCTGGCTTTACCTGCACTATCTCGTCAGCTCAACGGGCAGCACATATTCCACCCATCTAAGCAATTCTGGAACTCTTCTTCTGGAATGGCCATCAGAGCCGTTGTCATATTAACTTGATGTCCTGAGTGTCATCAAAATGTCTTCCTTTCAATATTTCCTTTATCTTCTGTAAAGAAAATAGTCACTGGGGACCAGATCAGGTGAGTAGGGTGTTCTATAATTTGTACA
>CAUYQG010273294.1:0-14619 GCA_963574415.1 Tarsius wallacei
AAATAAATTAATTAATAAAAAAAAGAGAAGGACACGGATCGCTAAATGATGGCAGAGACCGAGCTGTCTGATTCATCCACCACCCAGCGCCCGGTCCAGTGCAGAGGCGCTCGACATTGACAAGACGAATCAATGACTGAAAGAAGGACACCGCCAGGAGCCTCTACAAAGTCCAGAAGACGGCAGGCTGTCAAGTTTTGCCATGACAAAAAGCCTCTGGCAGGAGCGAGGGCCAGGGCCGGACAGGGAGCGCGGGGTTCGTGGACACTCGCCTCGGAGGGAGCCGGGCAACGGGCCTTCAGGGGATCGCGGGCTGGGCCGGGGGCGTGGCCGGGCCGGGGCCGAGCAGGGGCGGAGCCAAGCGGAGAGAGGGGAGGCCGCTGGGCCCGGCCAAACAACAGTTTTCACCATAATTACGGTGACTTTCTCCCACAGCCCCCCGTGCGCTCGGCGGTGAAGGTCGAAGACGCCCGACCTGGAGGGCCAGGTCAGTCCGGCGCCAGGAAAAGGGCGAGGACAGCGCGCAACCCCTACCCGGGTCCCGCCCGCCCGGGGCCTAGCTCCTCTACTCACAGCGTCGGAAAGAGGGAGCGAGCGAGCGTCCCCGCGTCGACGACGCGCCGCCCGCCCTTCGCCCTCTGCCGCGCGCGCCCATTGGCCGCCGCCGCCGTCTCCACATGGGGTCAAGGCTCGCGCGTCATTGGCTCTTGCGCGGGGGGGCGGGGCTGGAGAGCGGCTCGGGGTTCCAGCGGCCGCTTCTAGGGGCCGAGGAAGGGGAGGGGTGCAGGTGATGGTGCCGGCGCTGCGTTTCCTGGGGGGCGCCTGCGGACGGGCCCGCGGGGCTCTCCTCGGGGGCTTCCCCAGGGCGCGCGGGCCGGCGTCGGGGAAGCCCTGGCCGCCGTGCGGGGCTGGCCGCGGCGCCAGCACCAGGTGAGTGGCCGCGGGCCTGCCCCAGCCGCCCGGGCGGCTGTTTTCTCGGAGGCGCCGCGTGCCCGGCCGGTGCCTCTGCGCGGACGGCCCTAGCCCGGGTGAGGGAGGCTGGGGCCCCTGGGGCTGCGGGTTCCCTGGTGGTGGTTGCGGGCTGCAGCAAGGGCCGGCGGTGTCGTGTAGAGGTCAAGAGCGGCTCTGGCCCTGAACTCGCTCCGCTGGCGGTGCGGTTGCGGATGGGCTCTGGGTCGCTCTAGCAAGTGTCGTTTGGAGGATGGGCGGGCCTCGCACGCCCGAGGCAAATGTGCCGCTCCTTTTTTTTTTGAGTCGGAGTCTCCCCGTCGCTCAGGCTGGAGGGCAGGGGCACGCTCACTGCCGCTGCAGCCTCCACTGGCTGGGCTCGGGTGATGCTCTCGCCTCAGCTTCCCAAGGTGCCGCGATGACAGGCGTGAGCCGCCGCGCCCGGCCGCAGGTGCTGCCCCTCAGCCGGCCTCCCGGGTGTTGCTTGGAGAGTCTGACGTCGTCTGAGGTCAGTCTATTCCTAGCACACACTGCGTGGAGCTGCCCCTGTGAGAAGCGGCTCTGGAGCTCATCAGAGCCTGCGGGACTCCGGTCCTGGACCTTGAACTTTGGAGGTCGTCTTGGAAACCGCTTTCTCCGCTCTCTAGGTAGAGGGAACGGTTTGTGCAGAGGCTTTAAAGCTGGACTTTGGGAGGCGGAGGCGAGAGGATTGCCTGAGCCCACGGGTTCGAGACCAGCCTGGGCAACTTGGAGAGCCCTCGTTTCTACAATAAATCACAGAATTAGCCGGGCGCGGTGGCTCACGCCTGTCATCGCAGCACTTTGGGAGACCGAGGCAAGAGGATAGCCTGAGTCCAAGGGTTCGAGACCCGCCTGGGCAATTTGGCGAGACCTCATCTCTACAATAAATGAAAAATTAGCCGGGCGTGGTGGCACGTGCCTGTAGTTCGGCTACTTGGAAGGCTGAAGCGGAAGGATCTCCTGAGCCCAGCAAGTCGAGGCTGCGGTGGCCATGAGCAGCGTGTCACAGTACTCCAGCCTGAGCCACAGAGTGGGACTCTGACTCAAAAAAATAAAAAGGGGGGAGGAGTGATTAAAGAGTTGATGTTCTAAAAGTTGATTCTGGCTGCCGAGTCTTGGTGGAAGGGTGGGTTAGGGTGGAATAATAATAATAGCCTTTGTGATTTGTTGGGTTTGTGGATGCTTCTTTTGGGAAGCTTATCTTAAGGGAAGAAAAATAGAATCAGTGAAAGTTTAGTTTACACTTTTTATTTTGAAATGAGGGTAGATCCATAGGAAGTTGGAAAAACAGGACAAGAGGTCTAATGCACCCTTTACCCCGTTTATCCCAACGGTAGCATCTCTCATTACTGTAAGACAATATCAAAACTAGGAGACGCAACCCACAGATTTGATCAGTTTTACCTGTACTCCTGTGTGAGTCTGTGCAGTGTAATCATGTCTTAATTTGTGTAACCACCATCACAGTTAAGATACAGAAATATCTCATGACCACAAGATATCCCTCGTGTTACCTTTCCCTTTACATTGACACTTTCCCTCTCCACCCTTCCTAACCCTTCAGCCGCTAATCTGCTCTCTGTCACCATGGTTTTGCCACTTTGAGACTGGTGTACAAATGGAATCATACAGTCGGTAGCCTTTTGAGATTGGATTTTTTTGCACAGGGTAATTAATGTCCTTGAGGTACATCCAAGGTGTTGCCTATATTGGTAGTGGGTTTTTTTGTGTGTGGTTTTTTGAGTCAGAGTCTCTGTTACCCAGGCTGGAGAGCAGTGGCACACTCATGGCCACCACAGCCTTGACCTGTTGGGCTTAGGTGATCCTTCCACCTCAGCCTTTCAAGGAGCTGGAACTACAGGCATGCGCCATCACACCTAGCTAATTTTTTGATTTATTGTAGAGATGAGGTCTTGTCATGTTGCCCAGGCTGATCTTGAACCCCTGAGCTCAGGCAGTCCTCTCACCTCAGCCTCCCAAAGTGCTGGGATTACGGGTTTGAGCCACCGCGCCCGGCCCGTGATTAGTTTTTAAAGAAACTGCCATACTTTTCCAAAGTGGCTGTACTATTTTACACTCCCACCAGCTATGTATGAGTAATCCAGTTTCTCCTCATTCTCACCAGCGTTTAGTGTTACCACTTTTTTTGTTTTAGTCACACTGATAGAGATGCAGTGATATCTCATTCTGGTTTTGATTTACATTTCTTGGAGGTAATGGTGCTGAATATCCTTTCCTGTGCCTGTTGCCATCTGTATATCCTTTTTTATTCATATCTTCTGCCCATTTTCTAAATGGCTTGTTTGTTTAGAGAGTTCTTTATATATTGAGTCCTTTGTGAGATATGCAGTTGCTAGTATTTTCTTTCAATCTCTTGATGGTCTTTTCATTCTCTTAACTGGGTCTTTTGCAGAGTGGAAGTTTTAAATTTTAATGACGTCCATCTTATCTTTTTTTTTTTTTTTGAGTTGGAGTTTCACTCTGTTGCCCAGACTGGAGTGCAGTGGCATGTTCCTGACCACTGCAGCCTCGACCTGCTGGGCTCCGGCGATCCTACCACCTCAGCCTTCCGAGTAGCCGGAACTACAGGTGTGCGCTACCACGCCTGGCTAATTTTTTTGATTTTTTTGTAGAGATGAGGTCTCGCCAAGTTGCCCAGGTGGGTCTCGAACCCGCGGGCTCAGGCAATTCACTCACCTCAGCCTCCCAAAGCACGGGATTACAGGCTGAGCCACCGAGCCTGGCTCATCTTATCTTTTTTTTTTTTCTTTTAGAGATCATGCTTTTGTTGTCAACTCTAGGTCCCATATATTTTGTTCTGTTTTTTTCTAAAAGTTTTATAGTGAATATTTGATGACATTAAAATTTTGTTGTTTTTAGTTATAATAATGGCACTGTGTGCTTCTAAAGAGGCCTCTGAGAAATACCATTTTGAAATATTTATGGATGGAATATGTAATGTTTAGGATTTGCATCAAAATAATATAATACAAGAGGGTATGAAATAAGTAAGGTGTAGAGAAAGCAACATGCACTATGAGTTCATAACTGTTGAAGCTGGGTGATGTGTATGTGGGGCTTAATTGTACTATTCTATCTTTTAAAAAGTTACCTGTTAAACTACTCATTGATGTTGACTTGAAGTTAAAGTGAGTTGTAGAGAAGATGTTCCCTTCTGCCTCCATGCTTAGCTTGACCTACAAATGTCCTCCAGTGTTCACCTGACACTCTTGTTTTGGGCACCTTACCCACAGTGGATGCTTGGAGAGCTCAGTTATATTTTGTGTCACTGTATAGAATAGTGATTCTTCAGGCTTGAGGAGGGAAAGTGAACGGTGACATATGTACTTGGAAAAAGCATATTCAGTATGATAGTTTTCTGTTTGAAAATAGAAAGTGCATTGGTGGTTGTAATATAATCTGCAAAATCAAGAGCCAAGTAAAATTTCTTGGCTGGGAAGATACCACTCTCAGTGGAAAGTCTACCTTACCACAAGGTTTTATGTTATATTGTATCAAAAGGCAGCAAGGATGAGAAACACTATTAACTTTTTCAATTTCACATGGGACAAAAGAAAAAAGAAACATTATTTTAGAAGTCAAGACTGGCCAGCATGGTGGCTCACACCTATAATCCCAGCACTATGGGAGGCTGAGGTGAGAGAATTGCCTGAACCCACAGGTTCGAGACCAGCCTGGGTAACTTGGCGAGCCCTCATCTCTACAGTATATCAAAAAATTATCGGGGTATGGTGGTGTGTGCCTGTGGTTCTAGCTACTTAGAAAACTGAGGCAGAAGGATTACCTGAGCCAAGCAGGTCAAGGCTGCGGTGGCTGTGGTGTACCACTGCACTCCAGCCTAGGCGACAGAGTGAGACTACCTCAAAAAAAAAAAAAAGTCAAGACCACCCCTGCAAAGTGCTAAGGTTACGCTAGAAGAGTTTGAGGCCAGGCTCGGTGGCTCAGGATCGTGGGAGCCCAGCGGTGGCCAGGAGTGGCCACTGCACTCCAGTCTGGGTGGCAGAGTGAGACTCCAACTCAAAAAAAAAAAAAAAAGAGTTTGAAAGCAAAGTATAGCATCACAGCTGAACTTGAAAGTAAGAGACAAAAGCAGTATGAGAGATAATTTGCCAGGTGCAGTGTCTCATGCCTGTAATCCCAGCACTTTGGGAGGTGGAGGCAAGAGTATGACCTGAGCCCAGGGGTTTGAGACCAGTCTAGGCAATATGACGAGACTTTGTCTCTACAATACATTAAAAAATTAGCCGGGTGTGGTGGCACACGCTTGTGGTTCCAGCTACTTAGAAGGCTGAGATGGAAGGATCACCTGAACCCATCAGGTCAAGGCTGTGGTGGCCGTGAGCATGCCACTGCACTCCAGCTTAGGTGACAGAGTGAGACTCTGACTCAAAAAAACAAAATAATAATATAGTGTAGCAACTATTCACACAGCGTTTACATGGTATTAGGTATTATAAGTAATCCAGCGATGACTTAAAGTGTAGGGGAGGATGTGTGTAGATAATATGCAAATACTGTGCCATTTCATATAGGAGACTTGAGCATTGGTGGATTTTGGTATCTGTGGACATACTGGAGCTAGTCCTTGAGGGATGATGTTGTATGAAATATGGTTAAGCCATACACATACAGATATCTTAAATATTTGTAAATATTTTGAACACCTGCCTTGGTGGAAGATTATGGAAATTTTGGAAAATAAGATGCTCAGCAATAGTTACCCTTCTGATATTTTATAAAAGCCAAGTTTTTAGATTTTATAAATACCTGTTTATTGTGAAAGTTGTATAAGGGGCCAATAGCTGTAAATTAGTGTAAGTAACTATAATGGAATATGAGTGTTTTACCTTTTATCTATTGAAATGTATGTTTTAAAAACCTACTTATGTGGTGAGGTGGCTTATGCCTGCAATCCCAGCACTCTGGAGGCCAATGCAGGACGATTGCTTGAGCCCAGGAGTTCAAGACCAGCCTAGGCAACATAGTGAGACCTCATCTCTGCAGAAAAAAATCTGAACATTAGCTGGGCGCGATGACACACACCTGTAGTCCCAGCTACTCTGGAGGTTAAGGTGGAAGGATCACCTGAGTCCAAGAGGTCAAGGCTGCAGTGAACTATGATCGTGCCACTGCATGAGAGAGGGAGACCTTGATTCAAAAAAACCAAAACCAAAACCTGTTTAAAGCCTTGGACTTTCATGTACATTCTGGTCATACTAATCATTTTTTATTTTTATTTTTTGAGTTGGATTCTCACTGTGTCACCCAGGCTGGTGTGCAGTGGCATACTCATGCCCCCCACAGCCTTAACTTGCTGGGCCCAGGTGATCCTTCCATCTCAGCCTTACAAGTAACTGGAACTACAGGCAGGTGCCACCACACCTGGCTTATTTTTTGATATATTGTAGAGGCAAGGTTTTGCCAAGTTGTCTAGGCTGGAAGAACATTGTTATTATTTTGTGTTGGGAGTCTCCCTCTGTCACCTAGGCTGGAGGGCACTGGCACACTCACAGCCACTGCAACCTCGACCTGCTGGGCTCAGGCAATTTTTCCACCTCAGCCTTCCAAGTAGCTGGAACTACAGGCACATGCCACCAAGCTCAGTTAATTTTTTATTTATTGTAGAGACGAGGTCTTACCAAGTCCCCCAGGCTGGTCTCGAACCCCTGGACTCAGGCAGTCCTCTCGCCTTGGCCTCCCAAAGTGCTAGTTTTATAGGTTTGAGCCTAGCCTCACACATACCCTTTGCCAACCATTTTATCCAGCTATCTAATGTTACTGCAGGAGAGAACCATCTGTTTTGTTTTGTTTTGTTTTTTGAGTTGGAGTCTCACTCTGCCACCCAGGCTGGAGTTCAGTGGCACACTAACAGCCACCCCAGCATTGACTTGCTGGGCTCCAGCAATCCTTCCACTTCAGCCTTCCAAGTAGCCAGAACTGCAGGAGTGTGCTACCATGCCCGGCTAATATTTATTGTAGAGACAAGGTCTCACCAAGTTGCCCAGGCTGGTCTCGAACCCGCAGGCTCAGGTAATCTACTTGCCTCGGCCTCCCAAAGTGCAGGGATTACAGACTGAGCTACCAAGCCAGCTTGAGAACAACTTGAACACCACCTGGAGGCTCTCCCTGTTCAAATTATGAAGCTCACGTGCTAAAGGACGGAACTTTATGCACTTGTGACCTCCAAATTAATTTAAGATGCAGTATTTGATTTATCAAGCTTACATGTTCATCTCTAGTTGTTTAGGAACTGTTTCTGGTTCCAGATGTGGTGCAGCAGCTATAATCATATTGCTGTGTTTCTGCTAAGATTTTGAAATAAAAACTTAAATCACTTTTCAAAGAAAGGGCCTAATCTCTGAAATTTCCCTCACTTTATTGTTCCTAGAAGACCTAGGTTTGTTAACCATAAGGTCAGTGCTAATGATAATCTTTTAAGTCTCTCATTGCGGAGTTAGATCAATTATACATGCCCTTTCTAATTTTGTAAATGGTTGGGTAATCAGGGATTTTCATGGTTAAGATTGTGGGTTTGAGTCCATTTTTGGACCAATTATTACCCTAAGGTTTGATGTTCCCAGTGTTGTTTCCTTCTCACCAGAAAAAAAAAAAGTATAGATTCTTACACTGTAAGTTGTTAAAGGCTTAATGCGTTAGCCTATTCTCAAGAATACTCCATTTGAATTTTAAAAGATGGGTAGTAGAAAAGCGTGATGCTTAACAGAAAGTACATTCATGCACCCTATAACATTTTTTGGTCAACCATAGACCGTGCGTACGATAGCTGTTCCGTGAGATAATAACACTATGTCTTTTCTGTACCTTTTCTATATTTGTGTTTAAACACACAAATGCTTACCATTGTATTAGTTATCTACAGTATTCAGTACAGTAACGGGCTGTACTGGTTTGTAGCCTAGGAACAATTGGCTATACCATACGGCCTAGGTATGCAGTTGGCTTCTAGGTTTGTGTAAGTACATTCTGTAATAGTCGCGGACCCACAGAATTGCCCAAGGACTCATTTCGTAGAATATATCCCTATGGTTAAGAGATATATGACTGTAATCACTTATGTAACCAGCCTAGCCAGGGTACTATGGAGACATAGAGTAGATTGGACAACAGCCATCCTGCTGCTTGTAGACCAGAGCTGGTTATGCTACTGACCAGCAATGTGTGAAACTTTTGAAAATTTTTTAAATGAAGGTTTTTAAAATGTATGGGCAGCCAAAGAGCCCAAAGACCAATATAGGTTTAATTTTAGTGAGTGTAAATTAATAGTTTAATTGTTAATTGATGAAAATTATGCATGTGAAATTTGGTGAAGTCTACTGTAAACATGCATTACTTTAAAGGTGACTTTCTCTTGAAGCTCATTTGACATCATCATAGTTGGTGGCGGAATTGTGGGACTTGCCTCTGCTAGAGCACTCATCCTACGACACCCAGCACTTTCGATTGGCATTCTGGAAAAGGAGAAAGATTTAGGTATGTATGTTATCAGTGTTGCTCTTTGAATTGACTTGGGCAGGTTCTTATTTTGTCAGTTTTGAATCTTTCGTGCTGAACACCAGCATTAATATCTTAATTTGAGTTCTCCTGAAAGCAGAGCATGGGACAAGGACTTGGATATAGGTGATTTATCTGAGAGGTTATCTGAAGAGATAGGAGTAAGGGGGTGGGGAGAGTCGTCAGGGAAGGAGGGAGACTATGTGAGGGTGCATGAGGTTGCTCTTGGGAACTCTGAGGACCAATATAATGTTTCTCAGGATTGTGCTCATGTACCCATCAGCTCCTGTCTCTCCTGATTGAGGGTGCTGCTAGTGATGTTAAGCATGCCTACCCCCACCCCCAAAAGTTACCAAAGACCCTTTGAGCAGGGTGCAGAGAGCCCCGGTGGGTCCTTGAAGGGTTTGCTGGTCGTGAGAGATGAGTTTTTATGCACCAAAGTTGAAATCACAGATGGGCTGGAGGGATGTGACATGGATATCAGGGATGGCTGCTAGGGGAAGTTTCCAGTGATCTGAACAGATTCAGGCAATAACGAATTTTAAATGATGTAGTCTCTAAGAGCCTTATTCAACTGAACATTTGTTCTCTTACCTCTTATGTTTTGTGTAAATTGTGTACTTTCTTTTACCCTATTTCTCGTCTTCTGTAGCTATTCATCAGACTGGACATAACAGTGGTGTCATACATAGTGGAATTTATTATAAACCCCAGTCTCTAAAAGCCAAATTATGTGTAGAAGGTGCAGCTCTCATCTATGAGTACTGTAACAAAAAGAGAATTTCCTACAAGCAATGTGGCAAGGTATGGCATTTTACAAGGGCCTTGACTTACTCATAACTAGCATTTTTCCAGTGATGTTTAACACTGAATTTTTTTAAATACCTGTCATTTTCTTCCTTTGTATCTATGTAATTTGTGAAATCTAACATTAGGAAATAACTGTTAAAAAAATGATGGTGTGACTTGTTCCATGTAATTTTCTTTTTTTTTTTTTGAGTTGGAGTCTCACTCCGTCGCCCAGACTGGAGTGCGTGCGGTGGCCAGCCTCGATCTGCTGGGCTCCGGCGACCCTTCCGCCTCAGCCTTCCAAGTAGTTGGAACTACAGGCACGCGCTCCATGCCCGGCTAATTTTCTGATTTATTGTAGAGATGAGGTCTCGCCAAATTGCCCAGGCGGGTCTTGAACCCACGGGCTCAGGCAATCCACTCACCTCAGCCTCCCAAAGCGCTGGGATTATAGGCTGAGCCACCGAACCTGGCTGTAATTTTCTAAATAAAAGTTTTATTGATATATAATTTATACACCATATAATTCACCCTTTTAAAGTGTATGGTTCAGCTTTTACTCTATTCACAGAGTTGTGCAGCCATCACACCTATCTAATTTTAGACTGTTTTCATCACCCCAAAAGGAAATCCCATACCCCTTAGCAGTCACTCCACATTCCCACCTCCCCTACCTCCTAGCACCACTAACACACTTTCCTTCTCTGTTAATTTGCCTATTCTGAACTTTTTGTATAAATAGAATCATATGATATATGGTCTTTTGTGACTGGCTTCTTTCACTTAGCGTAATGTTTTCAAAGTTCACCCATTCGTGTGAATCAGTACTTCATTCTTTTTTAGGACTGAACAGTATTCCATTGTATTGATATACCACATTTCATCTGTTCATCAGTTGATAGACATGAATTGTTTCCACCTTTTGACTGTTATGAATAATGCTGTGGACATTTGTGTGAACATACGCTTTCATTTATCTTGGGTGTATACCAGGGAGTATAATTGCTGGGTTATATGGTAACTCCATGTGTAACATTTTGAGGAACTGTCAGTCTGATTTTCAGAGTTCTGTACTATTTTGCATTCCCACCAGTAGTTAATGAGGATTCCAGTTTCTCCATATCCTTGTCAACATCTGTTATTGTCTGTCTGTGGTTTCTTTTGAGAAATGTTTTACCTGTTTTTAGCTATCCTAGTATGGATGTGAAGTAGTATCTCAGTTTTGATCTGCGTTTCCCTAGTGATTAATGATGTTAAGTGTCTTTTCTATTTTTTCTTATTTTTATTTTTTATTTATTTATTTTTTTGAGCTCCCGGCCACCGCAGCATCCACCTGCTGGGCTCCGGCAATCCTTCCGCCTCAGCCTTTTAAGTAGCTGGAACTACAGGCGCGCACTACCATGCCCGGCTAATTTTTGATTTATTGTAGAGATGAGGTCTCACCAAGTTGCCCAGGCGGGTCTCGAACCCGCAGACTCAGGCAATTCACTCACCTCAGTCTCCCAAAGCGCGGGATTACAGGCTGAGCCACCGAGCCCGGCCCTATTTTTTCTTTATAACAATTAATTATTTTTTAATTGACAAACATCGTATATATTTATCACAATGTATGTATTTTGTAATATATATACATTGTGGAATGGCTACATCAAGCTAACCAGCATATGCATAACCTCACATACTTATTTTTGGTTTTGTTTGTTTTGAGTTGGAGTTTCACTGTTGCCTAGACTGGAGTGTGGTGGCATGCTCCCGGCCGCCACAACCTCGACCTGTTGGGTTCCAGTGATCCTTCCGCCTCAGCCTTCCAAGTAGCCGGAACTACAGGCATGTGCCACCACACCTGGCTAATTTTTTGGTTTATTGTAGAGGCAAGGTCTTATCAAGTTGCCTGGGTGGTGGCCTCCCAAAGTGCTGGGATTACAGGCTAAGCCACTGAGCCTGGCCACTCTACTTTTATGACAGGATTTTCTTCTTTTTTAAAGGCTGAATAGAAATCTATTGTGCATATATACCACATTTTCTTTATTCATTCATCTATTTTTTTTTCTTTTTGAGTTGTAGTCTCACTCTGTCACCCAGGCTGAAGTGCAGTGACACACTAACGGCCACCGCAGCCTTGTCCTGCTGGGCTCAGGTGATCCTTCTGCCTCAGCCTTCCAAGTAGCTGGAACTATAGGCACATGCCCCCATGCCCAGCTAGTTTTTAAAAATTTATTGTAGAGGCGAGATCTTGCCGTGTTGCCCAGGCTGGTCTCAAACCTGTGGCTCAGGCAATTCTTTTGCTTCGGCCTCCCAAAGTGCTGGGATTACAGGCGTGAGCCACTGCGCCCAGCTATCTATTCATGGACATTTAGGTTGATTTCTTATCTTGGCTATTGTGAATAATGCTACAACAATCATGGGAATTCACGTATCTCTTTGACATACTGACTTTATTTCCTTTGGATATATATCTAGTAGTGGGATTGCTGAATTTATGTTGAATGTCTTTTTATGTGCTTATTGGCTTTTCTTGTGGTTTCTTTTGAGAAGTGTTTTACCTGTTTTAGAATTGGGTTATTTGTCTTCTTATTGTTTAGTTGTGTATATTCTTTATTTATTCTGGGTATAGTATATCAGTTTTATGATTTGGAATATTTTATACCATTCTGAAAGCTTTCTTTTATACTTCCTTGACGGTGTCCTTTGAAGCACTAAAGTTCTAAATTTTGATGTTCGCTTTATCTTTTTTGTTGTTGTCACTTAATACTTTTTAGTATGATATCTAAGAAATCACTGCCTAACACTGCATCATAAGGATTTTCTCCTATGTTTTCTTCTAAGAGTTTTGTAACCTTAGCTCTTCCATTTAGATCTATGATCACTTTTGAATTAATTTTGACATGTGGTGTGAGGAAGGGGTTCAACTTCATTCTTTTGCATGTGGATACCTAGTTGTCTCAGCATCATTTGTTGAAAAGACTATTCTTTCTATATTAATTGTTTTGGTACCCTTATTAAAAAATCAGTTGGGTACAAATGTTTATGGTTTCTCAATTCTATTTTATTGACATATGTTTACCTTTATCCCAGAATAGGAAATGTGAGTCCTCTAACTTTGTTCTTCTTTTTCAAGGTAGTTTATGCTATTCCGTTTCCAAAAGGCAGCAAGAATTTTGAAAGGGATTGTGCTAAATCTATAGGTAAATTTGGGGACTATTGCTATCTTAACAATGTTAAATCTAGCAATCCATGAATATGTGATTTCGTTCCATTTATTTAGATCTTCTTTAATTTCTTTCAACAATGTTATGTCGTTTTCAATGTATAAGTCTTATACTTCTTTTAAAAAACTTATTTCTAAGTATTTTATTCTATATAATATTTTTTGAAGGGAATTGTTTTCTTAATTTTATTTTTTACTATTTGTTGCTAATGTGTAGAATATGGCTGACTTTTGTGTATTGAGTTTTATTTTATTTTATTTTTTGCTTTGAAAGTCTTTCATAATTGAGTTTATTGGTTGTGTTGAGGATCAGTACACAGACATTTCAGTTTGTACACAGTTCTTAACATATGTACCAAAAATCAAAAAAGCCATGTATCGTTATTTTTAAAAAGTTATTCCAGTGACTTTTAGCTTAAAATTTGGAGGCAAATTTTCCTTAAGAGACTATCAAGTACCAGTATCTTCAAATGTTGATCAGCTGTTACATATATCCCACCAATTCACAATTGATCATATATAAAACATACTCAATTTTTCCATCTTTCACAACATATTAGCAAAGTTATTAGGAAAACAGGACTTCCACGACCAAAGATGTTACAGAGTGCACACAATTCTGACTGGGAGAGCCATGATCAAGGAGAGGTTTTCTTTAGGAAATAATTCTACTAAAAAACAACATGGGAATAGAAGTAACTTTAAATGTTCAAGACATTAAATGCAGGACTGTGATCCATATTGCCACTTAGTATACTTTGCATTACAGGATATGAAAACTAACCCCTTTAACGGTTGTGGTAGCGCATGCCTGTAGTTCCAGCTACTTGGAAGGCTGAGGCGGAAGGATCACCAGAGCCTAGCAGGTCGAGGCTGTGGTGGCCCAGAGCGTGCCACTGCACTCCAGTCTGGGGACAGAGTGAGACTCCAACTCAAAAAAAAAACAACAAACCCCCATCTATGGAATGTTAAGCAGACACCCAAGACAGTCAAAGCCTCCTGTAATTCAATATCCCACACTATTTTCTGATTGTACCAAAAAATAAACAGCGAATGATTTCACCTCTTAAAAAAAAGCATTTACACTTAAAAAATGGGATTAGGTGGGATTCCCTCCTTAAAAATGTTTCTAGAGCTACTAAAAAACTTGCATTTACAAAATAATTGATAAAAATATTCCTCTGGATTGTACAAGAAGGGAGACAAGGACCACTGATAAGACAAGGGATATAATATTATTCAGACTTGGCTTCTTTCTCTCCTGCTCGGTTTTAGTTTCTCCGTTTTCTCCGTTTTCTTTAGTTTCTTGGTTAGCCACTTCAGCCTGCTTTCCCTTCGCTCGCCTTTTCCCTTTTGCTTGCACTTTTTTGTCTTAAGATTTACCCTTCCCGCCACCTTTTTTGGCTTCGCTTCCACTTTTGCAGGAGCAGGTTTAGCCGTCAACTGCGCCGATCTCCCAGTGGGGTCCTCCAGCACAGGCTGGGTGCATGCCGGGTGCCTGCAGGCAGCGGCGCACCAAGAGCCTTTGGGGAGCTGGGTCACCTGGCCACTACCGCTCCTCCCGCCGCCCGAGCTGCTGAGACCCGTGGCAGTTGTGTATTGAGTTTTTAATCCTGCAGATCTTGCTGAACTCATTTGTTAGTTCTGTGTGCGTGCGTGTGTGTGTGTGTTTTTTTTTTTTTTTTTGAGTTGGAGTCTCACTCTGTGGCCCAGACTGGAGTGCAGTGGCCGCTCCCGGCCGCCTCAGCCTCGACCCGCTGGGCTCCGGCGATCCTTCCGCCTCAGCCTTCCGAGCAGCCGGAACTACAGGCGCGCGCGACCACGCCCGGCTGATTTTTTGATTTGTTGTAGCGATGAGGTCTCGCCAAGTTGCCCAGGCGGATCTCAAATCCGCGGGCTCAGGCAATCCACTCACCTCAGCCTCCCAAAGCGCGGGATTACAGGCTGAGCCACCGAGCCTGGCCTAAGCTTTCTTATATGTAGGATCATGTCATCTGCAAATAAATTCTACTTCTTTACCAATTTTTATGCTTTTAACGTATTTATTGTCCTTGCCTAGTTACCATGGGTGGAGCTGCTGATGCAGTGTTAAACAGAGGTAGTAAAAGTGGACATTCTTG
>CAUYQG010273295.1:0-23702 GCA_963574415.1 Tarsius wallacei
GTCGCCCAGACTGGAGTGCAGTGGCCACTCCCGGCCACCGCAGCCTCGACCTGCTGGGCTCCAGCGATCCTTCCGCCTCAGCCTTCCAAGTAGCTGGAATTACAGGCGTGTGCTACCACACCCGGCTAATTTTTTGATTTATTATAGAGATGAGGTCTCACCAAGTTGCCCAGGTGGGTCTCGAATCCTGGGGCTCAGGCAATTCACTCACCTCGGCCTCCCAAAGCACGGGATTACAGGCTGAGCCACCAAGCCTGGCTGGGAGCTGCATTTCTTGACTAAAGTCTTTCTCATTTTTTTCTTTTTCCTCTACTCTTTTTTGGTTCAGGAAGGATGTAGACTTGTTCATTTCTTGGAATACATTTCACCCAGATTTGCTGATCTATATGACATCATTTTCCCTCGAAGATACTGCTGATAACAATTTTGAATTTTGGAACCAAGTCTTTATTACTTCCTCATTATCACAATGCCTTTTATTTCTACTGACATTGCAGATTCACTTCAGTGACACCATCGTTTGAACCAGTTATTGGCATTATCTGAAATACATTGTCTTTTGTATCTTTGCTGACCAGATCATTAACTTGTAAACTTTATTCTGAATAATTTGCTTTGTGTATACATTTCCCCCATTTGTGTATCTGAGATGAGTGCTATCCATGTCCTCCAGCATCGCCCAATTTTTCAAACTGATAATTCAAGTTTTCAAAGAACATCTGTCTGTACATAGATTTCTTACATCATAGATATCCACCTTGAACAACAGACACATAGCCACAAAAATCGGGCCTGTTTCCTTTCTGTGTTTATATCCTTAGCGCTGAACCACTAACCCCAACTCATCCTGGGACGTACGATTGTATACATTTGTCTTTGTGGTCTTTCTGGTTTCATCATCCTTTTAACACAATAGTAGCCATTCTCCAATGTGGCCTCCAATGATTCTCACCTCCCAATTTCCATGCTCTTAAATAGGGCTATAACTAAAGGGATATTGCCAAAATACGGAGTGTTACTTTCAAGGACAGGTCATAAAAGTCTAAATGACCTTTGCTTGTGGCCTCTTGGATCTCTCAGTCTGGGAGTTGCCAACTGCCATGTTATGAGGATACTCAAGCAGCTCTTTGGATAGATCCACATGGCAAGGAACTGAAGCCTCCTGCCAACAGCCAGCAATAACTAGTCAAGCACGAGTGAGCCATCTTGGAACTGGATGCACTTGTCCCAGGCAAGCCTTCAAATGTCTGCAGTCCTAGCCAAAATGTTGCCTACAATGTTGCAAGTGCTCCTGAGCCAGAAACACCCAGGCAAGCTGTTCCTGGATTCCTGACCCACTGACTAAGTGAAATAAGAAATGTCTATTGCTGTTTTAGGCACCACGTTTTGAGGCGGTTACGCAGTAACAGACAACTCATGTGTGGAAACACTTTAGGCTCTGCTTATTTATCTTCAACATTAGCTTTCCAACTCAAATTAGCATGGGAAACAAGAAAATAACAATACAGGCACTTTGTTTATTTGTCAATAAATATTGCTATATAAATAATATGCGTCAGATAATTTTTAGGCGAGTTCTCTTATATATGCATAATTACTTATCAACTGAATTATGGGAATAAAACTATAATGCAAAGTTTTCATGAGAATTAAATGAGATGATACATTTAAAAAGCTTATTCAATGCCTGACACGTAGTTACCACTTTGGAAATGTTGGTAATAGTTATTACTGTTTATTATTATTATTTTATCATTAAAATTATAGTGTTCAGACAAGTAAGTAGCCTGAGCAATAGGTAGGTATGAGATCAGGACTCAAACCCAGGTCTATTTGATTCTACTATACATGCTCTTAACAATCAGTGGGCTACAATGACATGAACTACTATCAAGTCAAGCACTGTATGGAGTATTTGGGATAGAATGAAAAATAACAAACGTTTTCCCTCTTCAAGGTCTTATGGTAAATAAAAGTGGCTTATAAGTGCAACAATTCTGAAAAACACCGGGATGAAAATCCAAGCAGTGTGGAATGAAGACACAAAAAAGAAAGTATTCAATCACCTGCATTGGCTTGGTTTTACCTCTGCCATTTTTGACTCAGGCACTTTTGAACCTCATCTTCCCTACATCATTCCCCAAAGACTTCTCTCCCGCCATATCAAAATGTTTCATTTCTCGTATGTCTCTCTTGCATCTCAACATCTTACACATTAAAATGCCTGCTCTCATTCCCAGGAACCATGATGGTTCTCAGAGACAACAGTTTCCAGGGGTTCAGCACATCTGGGTCTTTGGTGACAGGGCTTTGGCACAAACCTGAGTGGCTTTCTACGCCACTGAAGACCTGTAGCTCTCTCACAGCTCACTGTAGCTTAGTCTCCTGCGTTGATCTCAGCATTGGATGGATGAGGCAGGAGATGAACACATCAATAGCAGAGAAATAGGCACACTTCACCATCCTTTAAGGATGGAGGTGATGTTGATCAACTTTCACCCTAGGAAAGAATTCTTCTTTCTCTAGAAGCATATTGTTGTTTGGCCAAATTTACTTCCGCCATAAAGAAAAAAGAAGAAATTTTTATTCTTCAAAGGGGTTAAAGCCCAGAAATAGAGAATTTTGACTTAGCAATACGTTTTTGTTTTCAATGTCTGTAGCATTCTGCAGACACAGTGTGCTAAGCCAAAGGGTTTTCATTTCCACCAGTGGCTGCCTCTGATCTACCAAGCCCTTGGTGGCCAATGATGTCTGAAAACAAGAACACCCCTAATATACCACTATTGTACCACTTTTTTCCCCCAAACTGTTCTTCCCTCCACACTACCACAGCTAGTAATTGGACTCAAAACTATAGAATGGATGTGAAGAAGGACAAATTGAGGTTTGGGCTTCAGCGAGCCCTCCCCACTCTCCAAACTTTAATGACAGACTTGTCATTGTATCCTGGGCTGTAAAATGTGTCCAAAGAGCAGATAGGTGTTTGCAGTCCAGAGGGCATAGGAAAGGATAACGGTTAAAATGGGGGGGATGATCTCTTGCCATGTAATCTCAACCAATTTGATCTGTGGGACAATGACAGACAATAAATATGAAACCGCAGGAAGTCATTTTTATAGACATTTTATGAGCATAATAACCAGGAGAAGGATTGCCCAGGACAGAGATGCAGTTGTGGTTTATGGAAATGATCACTTTGGTTGGTTCTTTCTCTTCCTTTGCATTCTTCACAGGTAAATGATTTAGTTGATCCTCATTATATGTAAATATATAAGTGTGTTGCTTTCAACCCTTCTGAAGACAGCCAAAACGAACTTGAAATCTTGCACTTTTTGCTGTTTTTGTACTAATCAATGTGTTTTAGTTGCAACCCATTTATACTTAATGATGCATCCAGTAGCACTATAATTTGGAAGATGTAAATGATGTTATATTTTTATAGGTTTAGCTTTTTTTAAACTTCTAACCTTGTATATGTCATGTGGGAAGAAAAAGAAATTATCAGCCTTGGTTCATTTTCTAGGTTAGAAAAGAGCATTTTGCAACTTCCTTTCTTAATTGAAAGTTTGGTTCCTCCACGGTCCTACTTAATTCCTTAAATCCCATTCAGACAGCCAGAGAAGCGTTTGAGCAAGTCATTACCACATGTGAATGCATTAACTTGGAAATTGATTAATCCATCATGTGAATGTTTTCAACCACTCCAAGGCAAACAACAAAATTCTAATGAAAATGCATCTTACGTGGTGAGGGACAGCACCATGGACAAGTACTTTCAATCAATCCAAAGGCCTCAGTTAACCTTTCTTGGAGTTGGATTTATTGTGCTATATAGTTTAACAAGATTGTAGATGTGGCTGGGTCAAGTCAAGCAGGATATTACCTGTGTATCAAGGCCAAGTTGGTCTGTGATGTCAGCTGGCTGGGAGTAAGGGAGCAAATATTCAATAAGATGTCCCAAAACATTGCTTTCCTTGACAGATGCAAAACCAAATACCTCCCCTCACCTCTTTTTCCTCTCTCTTTTCTTCCCTTCTTCTCTCCTTTTTCAGTATCTGCCGTTATTAATACTTTCATAAATTATATTTTATGTAGTATATTTAGAAAGAACACCTACACATATTAATCCTTTTTAAGCCAATTTGTAAAAGAAGATGTATTTTTGCAAATTATTAGCTCCCATTTTATTGGCAGGGAGTTTAAGGAAATTTCCCAAGATTGTAAACAACTAAAAAGGCTAAATCTGGGACTTGAACCTAATTTTATAACACGTAATAATTCTCTTAATTATATATTATTATCTCTATTTTGCAACAAAGGACAGAGAGGGAGTGAAAAAATCCTGCCCAATATTACTCAGCTACTAAGCACAACACTACTTTTGAATCCCAACTCTGTCTGGGTCTAAAGAAGAAATGATTATGCACTATTGTTTCTGAACAACATAGACTAAAAGCTCATGTAATCCTGTGTGATGTTGTTGAGGATGGAGAATTAGATGCTATTTTAGAATCAGGTTTCTGAGGCCCTGAATTTCCATCAATGTGGATCACAGTTCAATGCTTGAGTGAATGCATATATCAGCAATTGTTACAAAAGGAGTAATTGTTGCCAAAATCTCATTAGATGACAATTAATAAAACCAAGACTATAAAAATGTCTGAAAAAAAATAAAAGATTTCTCCAAAATACTAAAAATTGCATCAGTGGACAAAAAATCTGAGTATTTTTCTTACATCTCTTCTTTCTTTGTGATTTTCTTAAGAACTGAAAAATACCCTACCAACCTTTACAATTAATTTGAAGTAAAGCACACAAGTTTATAAATGATACTGGTAGAAAAACACATAAATAAGTATAAATTATGGGTCAGGTAGAATCCACATGACCTCATAATAAAATGCATCATTAAAGCAGAGTGGTACTGAGACATGAACAGATAAGCAAAACACAGGATGGAGTAAAAAAGACCAGAATTAAACCAAAATTTATGCCAGAATTTGGCAATGATAAAAATAAAATTACTAATCAGTAGACAAAAAGGGATCAATTAATAAATTGTGTTCAGAAAACTGGTAGTAATTTTTAGTAGTCTACTTTGAACTTTATACTAAAATAAATTTCAGATGGCTCAAAGACTTATTTTTTTAAAAAAGCATGCAATTACTAGAAAAATAAAATGTATAACTTCACAATATGCATAAGGCATAAGAATAACATAAAATTCAGACGCTCTGAAAGTTTGATGAATTTGGCCACACGAAATCAAGTCTGCACAGGGAAAAAACATAAATAATGCAAAATATAAAAATAAACTGAAAAATTTGAAAAATTGAGAGCAGAAATAAGAGCTCAGTTTTCTTAATGTATAAAAAGCATAGTAAATCAATGTTTTAAAGCTCTCTAAAGGAAAACATAAGCAAAGGAGGCAAAATTATTGATGTTCAAAGAATAAAAATATAATAACTCTTAAAACATTCAAAAATATATAATTAGCTTTGTATGTAAAAAAGGAAAAAGTGAAAGTATAGTGACATAACATTTTTCAGCTTTTAGATCGACAAAGATTCAAAAGTTTGGTAACATTACTGTGTTGAAGAGAAATGGATTAATAAACATATCTATACATTGCAATAGGAATGTAAATTGATATAATTTCCAGGGAAGGCCGGTTGATTCTTCTTCCTTTTTCTATCCACTCACCCAATTTCCCTGCCATTTGTTGTGTGTGCTATGTGTCCTGAGAGGCTTATCTCTGCAGAATTCCTTGCCAATTGGCTTCTGGTTTGCTTGAACAAATGCAAGGTTTTGGAAAGGTTGAGATATCTCACTCCTTGATGGTGCGCCTAATAGACAAATAATTTGACACTATCATCTATTGGTGGAGTTAAACGTTTAAATCTCTTAGCGGTTTGCAAAGCACAGTAGCACAGTATAAGCTCTGAGAGTCCTGCAGCACTTTAAAATCTTCTTAGCTTTCTTTAATTCAGAATTTCAAATGTTCATTTTTAGAGCATCAAACCAGAAAGTCAGCAATCTGCAGAGCCTACTGGCAAGAGTAAAGCCTCCTCAGCAAGAGAGTACTAGAAGCAGAACCTTAAGGAGAATGTTTGGTGTTTATACAAGCAAAGGTTAATAACTTTCTCCAAACAGTAACAAGGGTAATTAAGACTCTGACATAAGAAAATGAACTTTTAAGGGCTTATTTTGTGAAATAAGAAGCTTTCAAGAAAGGATCCATAGAACCTGAAAAAGAGAAATGAAAATTAGATTATAATAGAGTATACCCTTTAACTATTTCTCAATGAGGAGGGCTTGATATTATATGTAATTATAGTTCGTAATCCAAAACTGAGCTACAGATAACTACCTAGTAAACTGCTTATTGATTTCTATTTGAGACGTTTCTACTATTTGTTGTTTATTTTCCTCCACAGCAGGCCAGGCTAGAGTGTGAGGTATGGAACAGGCAAGGTAGTATCAATTGAAGACCCAAAGATTAGAGAAGGGGTCTTATTTTTTCTCTTTCTTTCTTTTCTTTTTTCTTTTTCTTCCTCCTCCTGCAAGTCCCTCCAACACAGGCCATCTGCCCCTTCTTCTCTAGAGTTAAAAGCAACCTACATCAGATTGAAATGGATAAAAAAGATAAATCACCACCCCTCTACTGAACACAGAAAACTAAAAGGGAGAAAGAAATTGCATTTGCCTTTGCACTCAATATATCAAAGTAATTTATGTCAGAACCACTCTGCCTGCTTTCATACATATTTGGTTTTAAATAAAATCAATCTCTCCAAACCTGTAATAGCTTTCTTTGTAAGGTTCTTAAAAAAAAAAGTTCCTAAAATCTGGCTCCATTAGAGGTAAAGTTGGTTTATTGCCTTGCAAAATCCCTCATTCTAATGAAGTTTAAGGTTAAGAGGCAATCCTGTGAGCACACTAAATGGCTAATGGCTAATGACCATCCAGGAGCTGAAAATTAGGTGGCTAAAGCTCATATCCAAGCCAGGTAGGGAAGGGTTAATTGTGCAAACTTTTAGATAGTGGGAGGAGAGGAGCCCTAGAACCAAATGACTTTGGAGCCAGCTCTGGGGAGATGGGGACCCACTGCTGAGACCAGGAAAGATTCCCCTTCTGCAGCGAGTATCATGAGAACCCAACACGTGGGTCAGCCCTACCTCCTTCTGGAAGCCCCCTAAATGGAGAAAGAAGGAAAGTCACCATTTCTGATCCCTGACTGTAATACTGGTGAACACTTTTATAGTAGTTACTCTCTGCCTGGCATTGTTCTCTACTCTTAATGACCCTGTGAAGTTAGTGGCATAGTTTTCCTCAATTTATAAAACAAGAGACTGAGAGACAAAGAGCTCGAGTAATTGCCCGGGGTCATCACACAGCAAGTAGACAGCAGATCTGGAACTCTCTCTCAGGCTGTTTGATTCTGCACTGCCTATGCTTAACCACTCTACTGCCCCTCCCCCAGATACCGTCAGCAACTTATTGATAGAGTTTGTAGGGGGATGAAAGAGGAGGTCATAGTTAAAACAACTCATCATATAAGCCTCACAAATGGAACAGAGAGTTGCACTGGCCCAAAAGCTAACACTGTACTCTAACAGCCTTCTGTTACTAATTGCTTTACGGCCAATATCTGCCTTCTGGAGACCCAAGTCTCAAGGCTATGTGACTAATAATGTCCTGGTACTGACTGTCAGTGTTTGCTTTCCTAAGGCTGCATTTCAGAGACAAGTGATTAACAATATCCCTGGTAGTGACTGGTTTAGTGTAAACATCTGCACTTCAAGGCCATGGGACCAGACTCAAGAGCTCTGATATCTGCGTTTCAAGGCCAGGCACCCAACAACTCAAACTCTCTAAACTGCTTCTAGACGCCCAATTAACCTGAACTGGCATACATAAGTGGCCCGCAAGATAACAAAGGGGGTTGGTTTCTCTCTATAGAGCCAACCATCCCCCTCCCTTCTTTTCTTTTCTTTAATAAACCTTTTTAAGCACAGGTGGTTCATCTCTTCCTTCTCAGCACACGTTATCATCATCCCTTTTTTATGATGAGGAAGCCAAGACTCAGAAGGTTGGAGTGCCTTGTTCTACCTGTTTCTTCATCCTAAAGCCTGAGTTCTTTCCTTAGCAGAGAATTGTGAAGTGCTGATAAGACAGGTCAACCAAGAAATAACACCTCACCCTCATATATATCCACCACTGGCTTTGAAATACATACAGCATTTTTGTTTGCTTTCTTCTTCTTTCTAGCTTGAGGCCTTCACAAGTTCTACAAATATTTGACCATCAGTCAGGCAGACGGAGAAAAAAAGAAATTCTGAAATCAAATAGGTGTGAGTATGAAGAAATTCCAGTTCCACTATTGAATAGCTAGAGCTTACTAGCTCTGGGCTGGTTATATTTTCTCAGCCTCAGTGTTATCACTGCAAAATGGGAATAAAATCATTCTCACTCAGGGAGTTGTGGGATTAAATGAGATCATAATTGCAAACTTCTAGCACATAGAAAGCACTCAGTAAATGAATGAGGCCATTATGATTGCTCATCTCTCCCACACCCTACCAACCTTCTCACAAGCCATCCTCTGGTGCAGACCACAGACTTCATCAGAGAGAGAAAGAGAAAGATCATAATATGTATATTGCCTGGATAAGGCAATGTAATGTAAAAAGAGAGAGAGAGAGAGAGAGAGAAAGAAAGAGAAAACAAATCTCTGAAGCCAAGGGTACTATAAATGCGTTGCGTCCGTGTTCTGTTTTCCACAGAAGACATGTGGCCTAGATGCTAAAGAGATGGTTGATAATAAGAAAATTCATCCATGGACAAGTTAGCCAGGCAAACACATCTAGAGTCCTGGTCCCACTGCAAAATCAACTGAGACATAAGAATAGTTACATCACCCGCAGGCTATGGGACACTGGGTGTATGATTTCCAGTTGCAAAACCCTAGTGTTTATTTCTGAACTGAAAATATCTACTGTTGGACTCAACAGCTGAAGATTACTCATAAAGAAATATAAGACATCAAGAATAGCTGGAAAGATTTAATTTCAATGAAATTTGACAAAGCTATATCAAGAGTCGTCTATGCTCTGAGTATATGGGAAACCCTGGAGAATTAAAGGAGAATAAAAATTATGAGGCTACTGTACTGTATAGTATTATTATTTAGAGAAAGAATATAATTAGGCGCTTAAAAGCAAATATCAGAGCCAGATCTCCTGGCCCCAAATCCATCTCTATCACTTAGTAGCTGTTTGATATTAACTTAGTTGCTTGACTTTGCTGAGCCTATAAAAGAGTGATAAATGAGCTTAAATGGAAAGTTCTCAGAACAACTCCTAGCACATAGAAAGCAACATGGAGATGATAAATATTTTTACAACTAAATTTAAAGTTGGTCAAACTCTTAAATATTAATCCAACTCACTAATTTCATAGAATAGAAGGCTGAGGCCCAGAGAAGCAACGGGAACATTAATTTCAAGTGAATTCACAACCAAAACATAAGACTTTTAAAGTATTAGAATACAGAAAAATATCTTTGTGATCTTGAAATAGGAAATTATTTTTCAGACAAGAGACCAAAAGTACATTCAAAAGGAAGAAATGGATTAATTTTACTGCAGTAAACGTCATGATTAAAGGATTAGGGCTTTGAGCTACATAATATCAGCCTGGAAGAGAGAGACTGAGTTCATAGTTTTGGCCCATGATTCAATGAATCATGATCACATATGGAAACCTCAATAAAAATTCCGAATACTGAAGCACAGATGAACCTCCCTGTTTAATTCTGGCATATTGTTACACATTGGATGACATGTCCTAACTGGGGACAAAGATATGGAAGCTTCTCATTCAAGACCCTCCCAGATCTTTTCCTATGTGCCTCTTCTTTTGGCTGATTCTGTATCTATCCTTTATAACTATAATAAAAGTACAGCTATACAGATATACTTTACTGAGTTCTATAAGTCATTCTAGTGAATTATTGAATCCAAAGCAATAAGGGGAAACCCTAAATTTGTAATCCATTGGTCAGATATGTGAATAGCATGGGCACCCTTGGGCTTGCAGCTCATGTCTGAACAATGCCAATTTTTTGGAGAACTATGCTCTTTAACTGTAGTTTGACCTAACACTAGTAATTAGTGTCACAATTGTATTGCAATAGCAATCAGAGAAATGGAAACAAAAACAGAATGACACATGATTTGACACCTTCTTGTTTTGTCAAAACTCAAAAAGTTTGGCCATAGCAACAGTCAACAGACATGAAGGTAAATAGGATCTCTGATCCTGGGAGTGGAAATGCATTTTGGTATAACTATTTTGGACAGCAACTATTATTTGATTTTCCACCAGAATCAAATTCTGAGACAAGGAAGGAAGAAAGAAAGGGTAAGCCCCATAGCTGATGGGTACCAAAATGTGAATTCTTCCTAGATCACTGAATGCTAAATTCAGTGTTATTTTTTCCTGCCATAATTGACCAGCCTCTCAAAATCGATGAAATATACACTTGTAGTAAAACCATCAACTTATAATGCTTTTTATGTCACAAAACATTACTTACCCATGAGCTTTACTCAATTATCATAAAACTTAAAGAAAGTTAAATACAATAATATGAAAACGGTCATGCCATTAGAGGGTGATTCTGAAAGTTGAGCTTGTTCTTAGGGTGCCAAATAGGAACAGAAATCTTAGGAAGGTGGAACTTCTTCAGGACACATCTCAGAAAAGTTGTTGAGATTAGAGACATGAAATTGTTGTAAGCCTCAGTTTGTTAACCTGCCAAATAGGAATAAGTAGGTGCTATCTCACTCAGAGAGTTGTTGGCATGGCCATTACCTAAATGCCATCTTCAAGACCCACCTCAGTACCCAAGTTCTTATTCAGTTATGCATTCATTTCACTATTTTGAACTCCTTCAATAAGGCACTCATCACCCAGGCCCTGGGCAACATGGCATCACTCAAAGTCCACAGGAACTCTTGGTCTGTTAAGGAAAAGAGGCTCCTAAAATGCCATGCAAACCATGCAAGGAAATAATGTTGAAAAATAGAGAGAAAAGGAAGGTTGGGGAGAGAAGTCTGCTTTAAATGCTGGGAAAGGATTTAAAGATTTGAGACAAGAAGGGAGAAAAGAAAGGATAAGGGTCATAGAGGATAAGTACCAAAATATAAATTCTTCCAAGATCATTGAATTTCAGTGTTTTCTCTTCCATGATTGATGCGAAATAAGATGTTCACTAGGAAGGGAAAAGCAGGGAAGCATTAGAAGGCAGAAAAGGTTGAAGTAAAGACATTGAAATGATATTGACTAACCCAGCACTTTGCATACTTAAAAGACCAGCGTTAACCAATCACTTCCCCTTTAGGATTTTTATTTTAATTAAGTGGTTGAAATCCTTAGCTCCTCTTAACTGTAACTAAGGACTCATTTTATTATTATTTTAAGTTTCAAATTTTTATTTCTATGGTATACACATATGCATTTAATTATGTATTATGTGCATGCATTTTTTTAACATAAATGGCTTCACTGTGTAGATACTCTTCTGCAGCCTCTGTCTTTTCCCCACATCATGAGTGTCTTTGCATGCTAATACTCATGAATCTACCTCATTCTTTTTCAGAGCCTCATGGTGTTCCACTGATGCAGACATAGTCTTTTTTTTTTTTTTTTTTGAGTTGGAGTCTCACTCTGTCGCCCAGACTGGAGTGCAGTGGCCCCTCCAGGCCACCGCAGCCTCGACCTGCTGGGCTCCAGCGATCCTTCCGCCTCAGCCTTCTGAGTAGCCGGAACTACAGGCATGCGCTACCACGCCTGGCTAATTTTTTTTTTTTTGATTTATTGTAGAGATGAGGTTTCGCCTGCCCAGGCAGGTCTCGAATCCACGGGCTCAGGCAATCCACTCACCTCAGCCTCCCAAGGCGCGGGATTACAGGCTGAGCCACCGAACCCGGCTCATAGTCATTTATTTAACCCATCTCTCTCCATTTCTTATTGATGGGCATTTACAATTTGAAATTAAAACCAAATGAAAATCCCTGTGAACACATATTCTCACACTTGTGTTTATATAAGCAAAACATCACTCTACCACTCTACCCTAGCCATACTAGTCCATTGCCATTCCATTGCACACCAATTGCATTCACATCTCAGGAATGTCTCAGTTGTTCCTCCCTCTTCTTGGAAAGTTCTCCTAGAAATTTACATGACTCACTCTCACTAAGACTTCAAAGAGGTCTTTCCTGGAGTCATTATCTATAGGGATATGTCTCCACTTCCCTCTCTCCCTCCTCCTACTTTGTTTTAACTTGAGCACTTATTACTATCTAACATTATGTTACATGAAAGGGGACCCAAAAAAACTGGAATTATTTTTTGGAGGACAGACCCCTTGGAAACAGGCTTCCCCCACTAAGTAAATGGTCTAGGAATCCATTGGCCTCAGTGTACCATTTAGCACTGTTGTAAGAGGTTGAGTTCAACTTCAGTTATTTTTATTTTTATTTTTTTGAGATTCTTTCAACACATTTGCCCATTTCATGATGGATGCTCTGTGAGTGTGCCTGTTCACACTTCGATGAATGTGCAGGAGTTTTTTTTTTTTACCAAAAACAGCATGACTCCTGTGCCCTACCCTCCCTATTCACCAGATCTTACCCCGAGCAACTTTTTTTGTTTGTGTTTTCCTGGATGAAAAAAGTCCTCAAGGGGAAATCTTTTGCCAATGTGGAGGAGGAGAACCAAAAAACAGCAGAAGTACTAACGGATATCAAAATTGATGAATTCAAAAACTGTTTTGAGCAATGAAAAAAGCATCTCAATAGGTGTATTGCATCAGAGAGTACTTTGAATGTGACTGAAGTTTAAATATGTAAGAAAAAACACACAATTTTTTTGTAAATAAATTTCAGGTTTACTTGAGTCCCCCCTCATATATTTTCTTGTTTATTACATGCCTTTCTGGCTAAAATGGAAGACTAAACAAAAGTAAAGACTTTGTTTTATTTACATCTTTTTCTCCAACATCTAATGTGCTCCTGGCACACAGCATTCAAAATTAATTTTTGACTACAAAAAAGAATGCATTTATGAGTTGGGTAGAATTGCTGGGTCAACGTGAATGTTAATGTCAATAGATATTGCTAAGTTCCTCCTTCAAGTGTTTTATATTCTCAGCAGCGAAGCTATTTTGCTTACTCATGCCTGAATGAGGTTACAAAATATGCTTAGTTTCGATCGACTTTGGTTATTAATGAATTATCAAGGTCAAGAATTTTTTCTAATTTCTTGGGAAATCATGTCTAGTATTTTTTGCATGGCTCTGCATTCTCTATGCTCATTATCCTAATGAGCTCTTTCTCATTTTCTTATTGGTCTATGGGTGCTCTATTTCATGATCATTAACTTGTTTGTATGTCAAATATTTTTGCCCAGTCAACTTTTTGGACTGCCTTATGCCAGAGAAAATGTGTACCTTTGTTGATGTCATTTTGTTTTTGTTTGGTGTTGTCTTAGTGAGGTCAAATCTTGGGTCTTTTCTTCTATAACCATTTTTAGTTTGGGATGGATCACTATGATGACCATTTGTAGAAGAGGAAAGTCCTTCCTACACAGTAATAGGTTGTTCAGTTTCCACTGGAAATGACAAGGTTCTGAGCTGATCATGGCCCTAGGGATTGTTACTGTACCCCACAGCTCTCTCCCACTTCAGCAGCCCAGAATGTCAATCTCTGCCCCATCAGGTCAACAAAAGTGTCCCTTTCTACTTGAGCTTCATCTTCCTGCTCTGTGGTCAGGAATGTGCCCTAGACAGAAAGCCAGGGTGAATATTTAAATACTTCAGCACAGATGTGAGATTCTCCATGCAAAAATTTCGTTCCCTGAGCCATCTAGCAGAAAATAATCTCTCCCATTTTTTGTATCCCAAGTGATAATACTTACCCCATACTATAACATCCATCATGGTCCTAGACAGTCAAGTTTTAGGGAGTAATCTCCTTGCATATCTACCTGCCTCACTGCCCAGTACATCCAAATCCACTTAAATAACAATACTGCTAAGACCACTCTTGTTGTCCACAGGGTTCTTTCAAGAACCCTTTGTCCCAAGAATACTGCCCTGTTCATTGGCTAGAAATTTCATATATTTTATCCACTTTTACAGTTGTTTAGGAGGAAATAGTAAATTGTTTCCTCAGGGCCAGAAATAGAAACTTGTTTTTCATATATTTTTTTATTATTTCCCGCCAAATTAGATACTGCATGAAGTCCATTGCAAAAGTAAATTCAATCAGAATTGTTTGAATTGAAAATTAGAGGCGATCTGTGAATGTCTCTTTTTTTTTTTTTTTTTTAAGTTGGGGTCTTACTCTCTTACCCAGACTGGAGTGAAGTGGCCGCTCTCGGCCACTGAAGCCTTGACCTGCTGGGCTCCGGCAATCCTTCTGCCTCAGCCTTCCAAGTAGCTGGAACTACAGGCATGCGCCACCACACCCGGCTAATTTTTGATTTATTGTAGAGATGAGGTCTCGCCAAGTTGCCCGGGTGGGTCTCGAACCTGTGGACTCAGGCAATCCACTCACCTCAGCCTCCCAAAGCACTGGGATTACAGGCTGAGCCACCGAGCCTGGCTTGAATGTCTCTTTTAACATTAGGGCTCCTTGAAACATACTTTAACACTATTTTTATGGTCTATCATACTCAGTGATCTATCACAGAAACAAAGAACAGGTACCACATGTTCTCACTTATAATTGGACCCTGAACACCTACCATAAAACTATAAGAAAGGGATTGGCAGTAGAGGGATACTGCTGGGGTGGGTGGAGAGGGGGACACAACATCATTAAGGGTACCTGATTGCAAACCAGGCAAAGTAGGGACCAAACGGAGGCCCAAATTCTACCTGTGCCATGACAACTTGTATACCTAATCCTGAATTATACCCCACATCTTTAAAATAAAAATAACCAAGTAAATAGATAAATAAACAAACAAATATAAAACTACTTATATGGAAAAGAGGGGGCAAATGAAGGTGATAGTGTGGGTGAATGCTTCAGAAAAGGCAGTGAGTGAATAAGTAGGGTCGAGACTAAAGATAAAAAAAGAAAAGAAAAAATACACTTTGGACGTGTTTCAAGGGACACAGTGCCTGACATTTGTAGGGAAAGAAGAGAAAGGAAATTCAAAAATGTATGTTGCATTTAGGGGAGAAAGAAGATGATGACGGTTTCCCACAGACTTTCTTTTCCTTTTTTTTTTTTAGTTGGAGTCTCATTCTATCGCCCAGACTGGAGTACAGTGGCCCGCACAGCCTCGACCTGCTGGACTCAGACAATCCTTCCACCTCAGTCTTCCAAGTAGCCGGAGCTATAGACATGAGCCACCACGCCCGGCTAAATTTTTTTATTTATTGTAGAGACAAGGTCTCGCCAAGTTGCCCAGGCTGGTCTCCACCCCTGGACTCAGGCATTCCCCTCACCTTGATCTCCCAAAGTACTGGGATTATAGGCTTGAGCCACTGCACCTGGCCTCCCACAGACTTTCTAAAGGTGGCATTGTCATCATGTTGCTGTCAGCATCGTCATGGCTACCATTAGCTGAACAAATGCCATTTATTTTACTAATATTATCTCAGTTCATTGTCACAACAATTAAGTAGGCATTTTTATTTATATTTATTCAAGAAAGGAAACTGAGTTCAGGAAGGCAAGTACACTGCATGATAATTAAGTTCACGAACTTGCCACCATGCACTTATATTGTCAGCACTGTACAGATAGGTAAGGTTTCATAAACTTGGTATACATGTGCCCACAGCTTGTTTGTGTCAACATGTGGCAGTATCTTGCTAAGTGGTGTTCTTTGTTGTCATTGCATGTTTTTGTGTGCCATCTCAAGAATGTCAGAGCTTGAGTTAGAGCAGTGAACAAACATTAAATTTCTGTTAAACTTGGCAAAAGTGGAAGTGAAATCAGGGACATGTTACTTCAAGTTTATAAGGAAAATGCCATGAAGAAAAAGTCAGTGTACAAGTGGAATAAACGTTTTTCTGAAGGGAGAGAAAGCATCACTGATGAAGAGAGGTCAAGATGACCGATAACAAGCAGAACTGATGAAAACGTTGCAAAACTTCATCGAATTGTGCATCAGAATCTTCAGCTGACTGTGGGAAGCATAGCATACCAAATAGACATCAGTAGAGAATCAGGGAAACTCTTAACTGAAAATCTTGGCATGAGAAAGGTGTGTGCAAAAATGAAGGAGTTCTTACATCATGACAATGATCCAGTTCACACAGCACTGTCTGTGAGAGAGTTTTTAGCCACAGACGGCCTGGGCAATGAGGCAGGTAGATATGCAAGGGAATTACTTCCTAAACAAATAACTATATTGGGACATCCTCTTTACCCACTTGATCTTGTGGAAAAGAAAATATTGAAAGAAAGACATTTGATGGCATTCAGGACATCAAGGGCAATATGACGACAGCTCTGATGGCCATTCCAGAAAAAGAGTTCCAAAATTGCTTTGACAAGTGAACTAGGCATTGGTGTTGGCACATAGCTTCCCAAGGAGAATACTTTGAAGGTGACCATAGTGATATTCAACTGTGAAGCATGTAACACTTTTCCTAGGATGAGTTTATGAACTTAATTGTCAGACTTCATTAAGAGAGTTGCCCAAGTACACAGCTGTTATTTGGCAGGCCAGCACGGTACCCAAAACAAGATAGGAATTCAGCAAACAAATGCCCTAGGAAAGATATGTTCTTCCCTCTCCGGGCTTCCTTTTTATCTTGTTTGCTTCTAATGTTCTTCTCCCCTCTTTATTTTCTCACAGAAAAACTATGATGGACATGTTTTAAAAGAGACACAGGAAAGAAAGAAAAGATCTATTTGGAGCTTCCTGGGGAAGTAAATGCAAGTTTTTCGATGTAAAATTGGCTTGTAGGCTAGCCAGAGCGGCATATCTGCTCTAGGGATTTGAAGAGTAGCTAATTCAGTAAGCAAATATAATGAAGCACATACTATGCCAGGCACATAGCATTGTATAAAATGCAGCATAACTGCTGTCTCTATACCTTCTGTCCCAAAGGGATAATTCATAAGCTAGTCTCCATTTCATTTTCCTCTTCACAGCGTATGTTGTTGCTGGGGAGAGATGTACTGGAGGGATGACTTTATTCTATAACCATGGATCCTTTTCTGCATCTGGATGTTCCTCACTGCCTGACTGCCCCCAGCAAGGATGCCCTGCCTGTTGTATAAACCAAGTCACCCACATATCTCCAGTGTGATGACACTGGACCCCAACAGTGATCTTAGCAGTATTTTTGTTTAAATGGGTTTGGACGGCCTGGGCAATGAGGCAGGTAGATATGCAAGGGAATTACTCCCTAAAACCTTGCTGTCTAGGACTGTGATGGATGTTAAAATGTGGAGTAAATATTATCATTTGGGGCTCAAAAAATGGGAGAGATTATTTTCTGCTGGATGACTGAGAGAAGGATGTTTTTATATGGAGAATCTGACATCTGTGCTGAGGTATTTAAATAAGTAAACACATTCGCAAATAAATAAATAGTTATGATGGTGTGAGAAGAAAAATACTCCAGGTTAGGGGCATGCTGTAAGAATTAGATGAGACCTGACTCACGCATGCGATTTCAGATCCACACTGGTCTCCAGGCCAGTCTTGCAACAGGAGACAAACTGTATTAAAATGCTGGTTCTCCATTCTAGTCCTCTGCATCATTCACCAGTGAGCCTTCAAGCCTGCCTATGGTAACTAGACATAAGTCTTGCTATCTTGGTCTCAGTCTCTATTGGAGCAACAATGTCGAATCAGATCTTGAAGTTGGGTATCTAGAATTCTTCTTCTGGGACCTAGAGTCTCATCTTTGAACTAGGTCTCAATTCATGGAGTCCCCTACTTGTTGAGAAACCATCTTGATACAAGTCTAACTTTCTTCCTGAAGGTAGAGCTATCACGATTCCTACTATTCACCGAGCATGCTCACAAAAGACGCAGAGCTAAACATTTCACAAGCTCAGCTAAATTTTAATTCTCACAACAGCCCCTATGAGATAAGTACAGTAATTATCTTTATCTTGCATAGCTAGCTTAGAGACAAAGCAAAATATAAAATTAAGAAAAAATAATTTCTGCCTTTTGGTTTCCTTAGACTTTAACTTTTAAGTGGAAGGAAATTTAATTTGGGGGGTTTAATCTTCTATAATAATGTAATAATGGGAGAAGTTGATGTAGCTTAAATTGAGTGTAGCTTAAATGGAGTGTTTTGCTGGCCAAAATATTATGTGGGCTATTTCGCCATCATTGTTTCCATTCTGCATCTACTGGCCACCTATGTTATTCAATGTGCTTGGCATACTCTGGGATGGAAAATAGACTAAGGATTGCATTCTTTGTGAAGGGTGCATCGTGGCCTGCGGGTTAACTCATGTAACATCTTGTTTTGAGAGTTCGGTATTTCTCTTCCTCCAGGTCAGTTAGCCTCTAATGAAACCCCAACAGGTTAGGCTCTGACAAAATAGCTTTTCTTCATGGCAGACCTTGTTAATGCTCTGAGAATATTTCAAAATGGCTGCTTTTCCCTTTTTCCTATGGGAAGCACCAGGGGGATTTTTCTCCAACCTTCACTGTGAGAATTTGGTAGAGCTCCAAGAGGTAAAATTCCTGAGCCTCGCCCCACCCCCCTGAAGATTTTTTAAAATATAGTTTGTTTTGTAGGGTGGTTTAATGTTTGCATCAAAATTGAGCAGAAGGCAGAGAGTTCCTCTACGCCCCCTCCTCCACACAGGTGTAGGCTTCTTCACTATCAACATCTCTAGTGCAAAATTATTACCAAAAGTTTATATTTTGCATTAGGTCCACTCTCGGGGTTGTATATTCTGTGAGTTTTGACAAATGTAGCCACCACTGCAGCCTTATACAGAGTAGTTTCACTGACCTAAACACACTCTATGATCCACCAATTCATCCCTCTCTTCTCCCAAACCCCTGGCAACCACTGATCTTTCTACTGTCTCCATAGCTTTGCATTTTTCAGAATATCATATAGTTGGACTTATACAGCCTTTTCAGATTCCTTTTTTCACATAGTAATATGAGTTTAATATGTTCCATGTCTTTTCATGGATAGACAATTCATTTTTTATCATTGAATAATATTCCATTGTCTGGATATACCAAAGTTTGTCTATTCACCCACTGAAGAGTAGCTTGGATGTTTTCCCGAGTTATGGCAATGCTGAAGAAAGCTGCTATCAACACCCATGTGCAGGTTTTTGGGTAAATACATATTTTCAATTCCTTTGAGTAAATATGAAAGGGCAGGATTGTGTAAGAGTATGTGTAGAAATGGCCAAACTCTCCCCTAAAGTGCCCGTGTCATTTGCATTCTCATCTAGAACTCCCACGAGAGTTCTTATGGCTCCCTATTCTCTCCAGTATTTGGTGATGCCAGTGTTCTGAATCTTGGCCATTCTAATAGATATGTAATGGTATCTCATTGTTCTTTTAAGTTTCCTTTTTTTTATGACACTTAATGTTGTTCATATATTTATTTGCCATCTGTATATCTTCTTTGGTGACACATCTGTTTCTGTTGCCCATTTTTTACCATGGTTATTCAATTTCCTCTTTTTCTTTATTTTTTAATTTTAGATTCAGGAGTACAAGTGCACGTTTGTCGCATGGACATATTGCGTACTAGTGGTGATTGGGCTTCTAGTATCCCCAGGTAGTGAACGCTGTACTTGATAGGTAGTTTTTGAGCCTTTGCCCTTCCCCCTGCCTCCCCCTCCCTTTGGGTGGCCCCAGGGTTCAATTTCTTATTGCTGGGTTTTAAGAGCTCTTTGTATATTTTGGATAGCAGTTCTTTATCATACACGTCTTTTTTTGAATATTTTCTCCCATTCTGTAGCTTGTCTTGTCATTCTCTTGACACTTCTGGAGTCTTTAACTTTCAAACTTGTTTGCACTTATTGTCTCCAATAATTCGTCAATGACAGATTATATTTTCATAATGGGTTCCTGTGGCATCTTCTGCCCTTGGGATTCTACATCAGCAAGTTGTGATTCTTTGTATCCAGTTGTCTGTCTCTTCAATTTTCATGGCAGTGGATTGCCCTGTGACCCTTGTTCTCTGGTGGATATAAGAGGAGTTGTTGATTTTCAGTTTGTTTGATTATGCTATGTTATATGAACCTAAGAGATAAATTCCAAGCTCTTCCCATGCCAGACTGGAAATCAGAAGTCTGCATGATCTTACTCATTTATAATTTAACCAACTCTTCCAGTTAAGGAAGACAAGTTGCATTATATACTCTTCTTAAATTTGAAAACTGAGTTGAGACAGAATACCTTGCTGGCCATAAGAACACTGATACCCAAGGTAGAATGAAAAGTCAGGTTTCTACTTCAAATTCAGGGTTCTTTGCACTGAAACTATGTGCCTGCCATTTACTTGTCAAATGACATTGTACAAGTCATCTGACTTCCCTGCATCTCAGTTTTTGCATCTGTGAAATATTTACCACTTTAAAAATGTTATCATTTGATATGATGCCTAATTAGTTTTTATATCCCTACCAGACCGTTCTCTTTGTGAAAGGGATGACATGTTTTAACAGGTCAGGAGTGTTTTCCTTCAATAAGTAGCTTTAATAACATGATTAGGCACCTTATAAAAGGAAGTCACAATGTCTCACGGACGTGGAGGGGAAAGAGTGGGGGCAGTGAGGTGAGAGCAGATGTGAAACCCATTAGCTGAGCTCAGACCATATCTTAAATAGCCATGATGTATGACACCGCCTAGCAGCCTGGCTTTTTCTCTTTCTTTTTAATCATTAACCTTGCAAGCAGACGCCTTTTTATTTTAATCTTCAAGGTGGCAGTAAAGTCTTCCCATCTGTAACTGCTTGGTTCCCAGATGGAAGCCAACAGAAGTTCTCTCTGCTGTCAGCCCAGCAACATGATGCCTTTGACAGATTCTTTTTCTAAAAACAGAACTTACTGTTTCCAAGGAGCGGGGAAAGGACACTAGAAGAGGAATGCCAGATCCAGAGGGGTGTGAAGACTGCACTCAGAAGATCGCATGGTGTGCCAGCTGCAGGGATCTGGGAACAGGCTGAGTTGGGAGCTCCAGAGAAAACTTGTGGTAGAGAGAAAAGACCTGAATTTGAAGCAAGGAGGTTTGGGTTCAAATCTTGACTTTTCTATTTGTGACCTGCACGAAATCTTGGCTATGGCAACAGCCTATTCCTGAGATTCGATTCCTTCATCTATAAAATGGAGATAGTAAGACCCAAGCCACAGTCTTTGTCAATATTTGAAAAAGTGCAACATTTGTAAATGTGTCTTCCTCGATGCCTAGAACATGTTTCCTATCTTCCCCCACTTTCTTCTTCCTTCCCTCCTTTTTATCCTTCCTTCCTCCTTCCCTTCCTTCCTTCCTTCTTTCCCTCCATCTTTCTTTCTTTCTTTATTATTTTTTTTTATTATAAAGATGTGGAGTACAATTCAGGGTAAGGTATACAAACGATGATGCAGGTACCCTTGTTGATGAGGTATGCCCCTCCCTCCATCTTTCCTTTTTTTCTCCCTATATTTTTTGTTGCTAGACTATTTCCTTCTTCACAACGATCTTTTCAGAGCAAAAGCAACATTGGAATAGGCTCCGAAAGGTCTTAGTGAGTTGTCTCCTCGAATATATGTAACACTGGAAATCAAAAGTGAGGAGGGAGAATAAGCAATGTTTGTGATGGTCCATTGTGGCCCCTTCGATATCCAGATTACTGGCTAGTCAGAGGGTCAGGAGAGGTGGGCCCAGTTGTGTCGTTTGGGGCACGTCTGAGCAGTAGACTAAGCTTCCACATCTATTAGAAAGGACTGTTTGTACAAGTGATTCCTAATAATTGAGACGATTGACAAATATTGTTATGTTTTGCTTGAAAAAGTAGAGCACATTATCGACAAATGACGTTTTATAACTATGTCTCTCAGGTAACAAGTCCTTGGTCTAGAGTCAGGGAAAATCAGCACAGGCCATTTAGAGTAACTCATATAAAGCTTCTTCTTTTACAGAAGCAAAAACTAAGGCTCAAAAATTCAGACTCAAGTGACTTTTACTGAGTTATCGATCACTCAGAACTTTCATATATCTTATCTTTTCTATAAGGGGTTGACCCAGTATCAAAAACAATCAAGTGCTAGAATTTATCTAGAAATCCAAGGACTAACTTACCTAAGAAGCTCAGAATCTTGATTACTCCAAGACTATTCTGGTTTAATGTGCATTTTGTTATTTTCAAAAGTGATAACATAAGTATATGACTAAAAGTATTTATTTCACTTTATCCATCTTTTAGAGTGTATTTTACTAAGGATTAAATGTTTAGAAACATAACAACATCACAACTATTATACCTAAAACTAGCAGCATTCCTTAATATCATCAATTATAGAGCTATTTCTAGTTATATATATATGTGTGTGTGTATGTGTGTGTGTGTACATATATATATACACACACATACATGCATATATTACACATATATAATATAAGCAACTACTTGTTTATATCAGTATATAAATAACATCCACTCATGTCAATTGGCTGATATATCTTTTAAGTCTTCTAGGTTTATCTCCCATCTCCATCCCAATTCCCACCCTCTACAATGGGTGTGTCGTATCAGTCAGTGATAACTCAAGTATACCCTGAGAATTATTCTATCTTCCTTGGTGAATGTGTGCTCAGAGTTCCGAGGTACAAACACCAGGAATGGCCACTCCAGATGTTTATGCCATAGTTGTGAAGAATATCTGTCCTGGCCTTTTCTTTGGGACACTGGAACTTGCAAGGGACCGAGGCCCTTAGTTTAAGCTAACTAGAGGTTGCTATGGGAAGGTTACGATACAACTAGCATGCTTGCAAACAGTAGCAGGTTTTTTGTTTTGCTTTTTTTTCCTGTCCAGTTGGTCACCCCTGGATACCCTGTGTATAAGTCTCCAATAAGCCTTATGTCTTACCTGCTGTCTCTGGGACTTGATTTTTTATTTGTTTGTTTATTGTTTGTTTTGGTTTGACTCTCAGACACTGTGCTGTTTCTGTTAAACTTTCTGGGGCTCTGGTATGACACACCCTCATTCCGGCAAGTTGTTGAAGATAGCAGAACTTCTTGTTGGAGTTCTCAGAGTCTGGATTTTGGTGACTACACCTCCTGACGTCCATTCACATTTTCCTCCATCCTCTGTATTTTCTGTAAATTGTAGTTGACTCTGAATGCTTAATAAATTTCATGGTTTTGGCAAGTCTGCTTCACAGGTGGCATTGTGTTCTGCTCTTGGTGAGCACATAGTATCTGGTAGCCTTTTTTATGATATTAGCAGCTATTCATGTGGTGATATTCTATTATGTCATTTAATTCTATTTTATCATACTTTCTTCACAGATTAGCTGAAATAGTTTTCTACAGAGAAATTTCCCTTCGTCTACTATTTGGCAACTCATTGATATAGTCATGGAGATAAGTCCGTAGTTGCTTGATTCTTTTTCTTTCTCATTTTCTTTTTTATTTTGGAGTTGAAGTCTCACTCTGTCACCCAGGCTGGAGTGCAATGGCATG
>CAUYQG010273296.1:0-10107 GCA_963574415.1 Tarsius wallacei
TGAAAAATTTTTACAATGAAAACTACAAAACACTGCTCAGAGAAATCAAAGATGACACAGACAAATGGAAAAATATCCCACGCTCATGGATTGGATGAATCGACATTGTTAAATGTCCATTCTACCTAAGGCAATCTACAGATTTAACGCAATCCCCATCAAATTACCAAACATGTGTTTTTTCTTCTCAGCACATTTGAGTTCCTTGTAGATCCTAGATGTTAGACCTTAGTCAGGCATGGAGTTGGCAAATATTTTTTCTCAATCTGTGGGCTGTCTCCCTGCTCTCTTGATGGTTTCTTTGACTTTGCAGAAGCTTGTCAGTTTGATGAGGTCCCACTTGTCTATCTTATATCTTATGACCTGGGCACTTCCGGTTTTGATCAGGAATTGGTTGCCAGTTCCAACTTCCATAAGGGTGTCTCCTGCATTTTCTAGGGTTCTTATAGTTTGAGATTTTTCATTTAGGTCTCTGATTAATTTAGAATTGATTTTTGTGTATGGGGATAGGTGGGTATCCTGTTTCAATCTTCTGCATGTGGTCAGCCAGTTTTCCCAGCACCATTTATTGAAGAGGTTCTCATCTCCCCAGTGGTTGGTAGTGGTGGAGGGTTTGTCAAAGATGAGTTGGTTGAGAATTTGAGGTTTTGCTTCTGGAATCTCAATTCTATTCCATTGGTCTATATGCCTGTTCTTGTACCAGGCTGTTTTGATCATTGTAGCTTCATAATAAAGTTTAAAGTCTGGGAGTTTGATACCTCCTGCTTTGTTGTTTTGTCGTTGTTGTTGTTGTTGAGGACTGTTTTGGCTATTCTTGGTCATTTATGTTTCCTTATGAATTCCTGTATTGTTGTTTCTAGGTCTGAGAAGGATGTTCACAATACTGCAAAAACACGGAAACAACCATGTTACCCATCAAAAGAAGACTGGATTTAAAAATATGGTACATATACACAATGGAATATTATGGAGCCATAAAGAAGAACAAAATCATGAACTTTGCAGCAACTTGGATGGAATTAGAGTCTCTAATACTGAGTGATCTTTCACAGAAACAAAGAACTGAGTATCACATGTTCTCACTCATAAGTGGACCTTGAACAACTACCGTAATACTATAAGAAAAAAATTGACAGTAGCAGGAAACTGCGGGGGGTTTAGGGGGTGGGGAGATGGGATTGACAGTATTCAAATCTGCCTGGGGAAAGGGGGGCACACCTCATCAACAAGGGTACCTGCACAGTGAATATTTGTATACCTAACCCTGAAATGTACCTCACAATTTTAAAATAAAAAGTTTTTTAAAGTTAAAAAAAATTTAAAAAATAAAGAGCTTATACTTGTAAAATGCTAAGCACAATGTCATGTAAGTTAGTAAAGTTATCTATTTGGATTTCCTAAACAAATCATAAGGAGGCAGTTTTATAAGATCATAAAAGGTAAAATTGTGATTGTTAATTAATTAATTTTGTATTTTTCTACTTTCAGATCCATGTATAATATCTGAAGAAATCATGAATAAAAATAACATACAGTTGAAAGAGAAACGTGACAAACAATATATAAAAACAGAGAATACCATTGAATTTATGTGTAAATTGGGATACAGTGCAAATACATTAATGCTAACATTTCAAGCAGTGTGTCGAGAAGGGATAATGGAATATCCCCTGTGTGGTTAGAAAAGCATTGTTAGCATAAACATGTGGCCACTTCTCACTCTAATTGTCCTAAAGCTTGCAAAAATAACTTCTAATATTTTTCCTGATTTTATTACAGAGAAAATAAAAATGATATAGTAAAATTTGTAACTGATATCTTCTCAAAAATATGTTAAAACAAACTAAAATATCCCTTATGCTTGTACCAAAATAACAAAAACTATTTACCAGTCTCTGATAGTGGACTAGTTATCAGCAGATTAGTAAATATACCATCAGTGATAACTACATTATTTTCTGCATAGTATACAATATACCTAGACATTCAAACAAAACAAGTAAGCTTAGGATGTATTTGAAGAAGTAATATTATCAAAAATTAGATATTAAAGTAGTAAGTGAAAATAAATGCACTATAGAATTTCTTTATGGCAGCCTCAAGGTGCTGTTAACCAAATAGGGTCATTTTTATCAAAAGTAGTGTTTCTTGTTTTCTGCTAAACATTGACATTAAACCATTATCATGATTCAAGGAAAATAGTACTGGAGAAGGTAAACCAGCATCATTTTCCTGTGGAAACAAACATGGGGGTTTTGCTAACCCTTTCAGAGTCTTAGGAGTGGGGGAGGATGTGCATTAAGCACATATGTTAGTTTGAGCAATGGTGACACTTAAGGATGCTGAAAATTCCTATTTAAGGAAATAATAATTTTTCCTATTTATTCAAGGTTACATTTATGTTTTTGAATACAGCTACTTTAAAATTTGTGCTTATGTGTTTTTTTCCCATATGTCTGCTTAAGTTTTGCTTAAGAATTTTTTGTCCTTTCTTTTGTTATTGTATATAAACTCTTCACACTCACTGCCCTATACTTGAGCTTTTTAAAAATTGTATATCCTTGATAACAGATTGAATCTCTATTGACTTTAAGAGTTTTTTTCCCCCCAGGTTAGTATGTGGTTAGTAAGAAGTTGCAGAGTAAGAAGAAAAGAAAACATTCTCTTTCCCAAAATATCCTTGCTAGTTATAGAGGAAAAAGCATGAACTTTTTATAATGCTGTCGTTCTATACTGGATGAGAGATATTAATTACTAGACTAAGAGGGCTTTGGTGGTTAAAGTTAAAAATAGCTTTTGAAGACCTAAGAATGAGATAAGCTATGAAGTCTAACTGGGTTTTCACACAGCAAGTTTGCAGAGACTTGAGAATGAAAGTAAAATGTTTTGTTATTGCCACTGACTTAGTTCCACCTGATCAGAATACATCATAAATACAATTTTTAAAAACAATTGCCTTTGTTTCCTAAAATGTTGCAAAAAATATATGTCAGGAAATCATAAAGATAGATGTTGAAATACAGGTTATTGTATAAAGCAGAGAAACGACAAGCAATATCAGGAAGATGAACATAAAATTTGATTTGAAATAGTGAGGATGTTAAATAGTGGTGTAGGCATCTAGCAAATTGAATTAGATATAAAAGAAACTTGATAAGTGTGGTGAGTGTTCAAAGGGAAATCATAGAGAAATAAATTACTACAGAGATAATGATTAAACTGAAGAATAAGTCACAAAAAACCAACCCTAGGAAGGAGGCCTGTATAACTAGAATAAGAAAAACTATCAGTGTTCTTACATTTCTTTCTGAACACATATTCCTAATGCATAGCTAAACTTGGTTCCAGCCAAAATGAAAGAGAAGACCTCATAGAAATATAATCTAGCCAATTTTTTTTAATTACCAGAGTAATAAACACATCTTACAAATCTTTAAGCAGGAAAATAAAAATGACTGAAAAGGAAACCTTTGGGGAAATAGAGGAGCCATACTCTCCACATGAAAATGTAAACAATAATATACCCAATGTGATGTTAGTCAACTCCAAAAAGCTATTTCTTAGTTCCTTAATTTGTACTTAGAAATCAATTGTATTAACAAATTCACTAAGAATCATTATGTGCCAAGTCTTTTGTTTAGATAGAAACATCTAACTTGATAAGTGTGGTGAGTGTTCAAAGGGAAATCACAGAGAAATAAATTACTACAGAGATAATGATTAATTATCTATTTCTATTGCTAAATATAGAGCTAACTATAACCTCTTTGAAGATACAATGCAAATATAAAATTCAGCTTATTAAAGTATATAGATAGTATGCTGTTAATTTTGTAGGACACAAACGAAAGAGAAAACAGAAAATAAACAGGCAGTCAGGGGTTCCCAGCAATAAGCTACCTGCAGGCCCCTTGAACTAGAGCAAAAACACTCACTTCCTGGAATTCAAATACATACCACAATACTTCCAACCAATCAGATCACTACTAGGTCTCTACCTCTAGTTGATTTGTGCTTAGTACTAACCAGTCAGTTCTGCTATTGCCAACCAATCAGATCACTGCTAAAGCTAGCCAATCAGCTTGATCCTAGTACTATATAAGGGCTCTGTTCCAACCCCAGACAGGCTTCGGGTCCGCTGTCTGTGTGGGGGCTGTTCTGTCTTGGGCTGAGACAAGAACCTGGACCAAATGAATAGCTTCTCTGTTGAAGACCCTAGGAGCTGAACGTCATGGAGCTGAAGATTGTTGGAGCTGAAAATCGTCAGAGCTGAAGACTGCTAGACTTGAAGAGCTGTGCGGAAGCCCGGCTTGCCAGCCAAGGATGGGGACCCATCAGAGCTGAAACTGACGACAGAGTTGTGGACTGGAGCTGAAGCGAAACCCGTAGGCGGAGAGGAGCTGAAGGTGAAACGGACTACGAAGCAAGACCCACCACAGAGCCCCAGAGCTGTGCCACTTCTCCAAGTCTGGCTTGCCCGGCCCTATCACTTCTTGGGACTTGGCTTTCTGGTCCATCAAGCCAACATTTCTCGACAGAGCTGCAACACTTTCAGGGGGCTCTGCAGCTGCTACCATCCTCAAGCTCTCAGGGCGTTCCTATCCCCTCCAGAAGCCATCACTTCCTGGTCACCCGCGTGCGTCCTGGGCTGACAGTGCAGCTCCAGAAACTGCAACACCCAGCTCACCAGCCTACCAGATAAAAAAACTGTGTCACAAATATAGGACAAAGATCCTAGGAAAAATAGAGCATTTTGGTTTTTATTCCTTTGAGTGTTTCTTATATTTTACACTTATATTGAGGTAATATTACTTTTCTAATCAGAAAATTAATTTCAAACTGAAAATAACAAAAATTAAGCCATATATGCCCTAAAAATTATCTTGTAAATTATCCTCAGATAACATTACTATTTTTATATTGCAATATGTGAATTCATACTGTTTTTGACTCTAACAAAGTACAAAGGTAAACAGACACTTTGCCAAATAAAATATAGAGATGGTAAATGTACTTCTAAAAATATTCTGAACAAGCTCATAGAAATATTTCATCGTTAGTCATTATTATGTTGCAAATTGTAACCACAATGAAATATTACTCCAAATTCATTAAAATTGCTATAATTAAAAAGACCATACCAAAGGTTGGTGAAGGGGTGGAGCAACTGGCATTCTTAAGCACAAAATCTGGGAAGAATGTAAAGTTTCTTTAAAAACTCGTCAGGTGTGGTGGCTCATGCCTGTAATTCCAGCACTTTAGGAAGTTGAAGTTGGAGGATTTCTTGAGAATAGGAGTTCAAGATCAACCTGGACAACATAGAAAGATACCATACACCTAATGCATAGCTCAGCCTATTTTACTCCTAGATATTTACCCAAGAGGAAAAAAAAGCGTGTCCACACAGAGACAAATACAAATACTCATAGAGCTTTATTTGAAGTGGCAAAACATGGAACAACCCATATGTTCATCAGTAGAAAAATGAAGAATCAAATTATGATATACCAATACAATAGAGTATAATTTATCAATAAAAAGGAATAAGCTATTGATCCTCACAAAAACATGGATCAATGTGAAGTAATTATACTGAATAAAGTAAACCAGATAAAATATTTTAAACATGAAATTTGTTCTGTCAGTTATGTCTCCGTAAAATATAATTTTCATTAATGTAAAAAAAAATTAATCTCAAGAGTTTTTTTTTTAGTTTTGGAACTTTTTTGGGTGAGATAGAGTTTCATTCCCCATTTCCTCAAGTCTAATCAAGAATGGCTTTAAAGAGACTACTTGGAAGTCATGCTATTTATTTCACAGGCTTGTGTCTGATTCATGACTAATAGAAGTTAAAGAAAGAGAGAAAGAGAAACTGGAGAGAAAAGAATCACAGACAAGAGATAAATTGGCTTGGAGGCAACTTAAAAGGACATTGTTGAAGAAGTAGCATACTTAATAAGAAAAAAGACAGCCAGCGAAACATTGGAATGCAACATACAAACCAGGTTCCAAAGAATTTTAAAAAGTAATTACTCTCAAATGTGTCACTCTGCTTTTTCTTTTTCTACTAAACCCTGAAGGAGTCAAGGAGCCAGTTGTTAAATTGTGTGAGAACGGGAGGATAGGATAGTAAGAGGGAAGAGCTACCAGAGATGACAGAGGAGTCCACCATGTTTCCTGTTTGCACCGTATCTTCTACTTCATAGGAAGGGAGGGAAAGGAGGCAAAAACTTTGCTTTGAATCAAGTTCAGATTTCTGATTCTTGTATTAAATTGGACCACCAATTCGTTTTTGCCATTGAAGGCCAAATAGGCAATGTTGCAGATTTCATATCGTGTCACACACAATTTTTTTTTTTTCCGAATTCAGGTCTCACTCTGTCACCTAGAGGCACGATCACAGCTCACTGCAACCTCAACCTCCTAGGCACAGGCAATCCTTCCACCTCAGCTTCCCAAGTAAATAAGACTGTAGGTACACTTTACTTTCCCTGGCTAATTTTTTTTTTTTTTGTAAAGACAAGATCTAACTATGTTGCCCAGGCTGGTCTTGAACTCCTGAACTCAAGGAATCCTCTTGTCTCGGCCTCCCAAAGTGCTGGCCCACGTCACACATTTCTGGAACTTGGCCCACACCAGAAATTTCTGAAGCTAGGATTGAGCCTGAATAAGGACAAGGAAAGTCTAAGCTATGCAGTTATGCTTTTTTATTCTATCTGTAAACACAATAAACAGTTTGCTGTTGCATTTGAACAAGACAAATGTCTAGCTTCTATAATATATTTATGTATCAACTTACAATGAACTCTAAAGAACAGCAAGATGGTAAAGTCTACTTTGATGAAATACCTCTCATACATTTCCCCATCAACTTTTTTATTATAAGGACTCACATAGACTATTTGAATAACCCAACTATTCAACAAATGTTGAGTCATAAAGTCATTAATCACTGACATTTCACTCTATTTGCTTTATCAATCTATCCAGGTATCTATCTAGATATACAAATCCATCCATACTCTAACTGAACCAATCAAACTGTTTCTGGATAAACTATTCCAGCTGCTTTCCCTTGCAGTCAATCAAAGACAAGAAGTAGAAACTGGAAGAAAAAGGAGTTTAATTATCTGTAACCAGGCTACAGGGAGTGAGCTGGTATTATTACCAAAACCCACTCAAAGCAACACAAACTTATTTTAGTATTTATACCCAAAATTCATAGCTTTCCACTCACTCCTACATGCAGTTTCCACATAACTCAAGGTTTACATTTACATTTTCCGGTACATGACCACTAATGTGACTCAAGTCTCCTGGTCATGCTGACATTTTAAAATAGCATTCTGGAATATAAAACATGTTTTTTTACATGTTATTTTGCCAATAGTTCATTTCTCTTGGCCCTGAATATGAGGCCCTGACTGGTAAGATTTAGCAAGAGCTACTGCCTTTTCAGTCCCAGGAGCCAAAGCCCTGTAACTTAACAGCTCAAAGATCAATTAACAGAATATTTATTAAAGATGTGAAAGGCTTGAAACATTTTACTAAAACAGAATCATAGAGTAATGTAAAAATTATTTATTTATTTAACCAAGATGATACACTTTAAAAACAAAACCCAATGTTACATGGATGTAAAAACTCTATTTTTTTTTTTAAGTTTAAAAATTTTCTAAGTAATCAAAAGTCTTTCAACAGAAAACATTTTATCATTAGGCCATAACAGCAGTTAGAACTTAAGAAAAAAGTTACAGGAGCTGATGAAAAGGTTAAAGGAGAGACTTATTGTCTCAGGCCCTCTCAAGAGGAGAAAAAGCTGAAGGCAGCAAGACATTATAAAAGTTGAACTTCTGAGATACACATCTGAAGTTTTTTTTAAAAAAAGGAGTTTATAGAATTAAAATTAAAGCCTCTTATAACTTTATTAAAAATAAATTAATACCTTAAGACAACCTTGTTTTAATATAGGGCAACAAAATCTAGAAATACTAATATAAATAATTTTTCCAAAACTAAAACCAACTTAATTACATACAAAACTTCTTTTATAAAATCCCTTTTACTAACTTTATGACAACTTACATAGACTCTCTTCTACATGCTTGGACTTTCTGCTTTGTCCTATAGTTTCCCTCTTTCCCAAATAACCAGTCCTTTCACTTCAGGACAAAAAATTTACCATACATAATTCATTTGCATAAACAATTATTTTTTAATAAAATTTCTTAACAAAATACATTTTTATACCCATAACTTTTTTCACATTTCTCTCTACTACTTACTTTTTTTTCTATTTTTTTAAATACATAACCTTGAGATAGCCTCCAGATTACATAAAATAACATTGAAATTTTAGTAAAAACCTAGGAAGCGAGAAATCCTGAACTGACTGTTAGATGTCACCATTTTATAAATGAGAGACCCTTTACACAATTTTTAGAAATGTTTCTTATATCATAATCTTTCTTAATTGAAAGTGGCCCAAACATTTAATGAACTTCCAAAACAATTTTGATTTTAAATCACATAAAAAGCTTACACATAAGCATTATATTATTTATATTTACTTTATTTATTTGTAGCAGTTTGCTAATTACTCATGAAAACTAAGATTTTAGATAAAACTAGTTATCATTTATTTTCTGGTTAATTATTTTTAAAACCTGTAGACAAATGTTTCCCCGAATTTTGTAAGCTACTCTAGCAAGTTAATCAAAACTAAAGAGGGAGCTATGGGAATACTAACTTAAAGATGGTTGGTCAGAAGACCTGGACTTGTGACTGATATCTGAAGTGGGGGTAGTCTTGTGGAACTGAGCCTTCAACCTGTGAGATTTGACGCTATCTCCACATAGGTAACATCAGAATTGAATTAGATTAGTGGGATTAAACTAGATTGAATTAGCAGTTGTTCACTACAGACTTGATTACTTGCTTGTTGATGGGAAGAAACCCACATATATTTGGTCACAGACATCTTTTGTGTTAATTTATGTGATGTGAGAGCAAGAGAAAAAAATAGAACAGTTCCTTTTAGTCTCCTCATATAGTTTGTGTTTTTTACATTTCTCTGCCTTTATGGTTTAAACTGATACCATTGGGACTGATTTTTCTCTTTCCAGAAAAAAGTGTCTCTCCTTTGGTCAAAGACAGGAGGCTTAAAAATGTAACCTTTTAACCTCTTCATATTTTAGATAAGTTTTTAGAACTCAGATATTTCAACTAACATGGATTTATTTTCTTTCTCCCTCCTAATGATTATCTTCTATCTTCCCACAAAGATTAAGTTTTCTGAGGTAGTCTTTCAAACTCTGCATCATTACACAGTCAACTTTTAACAACAAAGTCAAAGTAATTTACTAGAGGTCACATCATTTCTGCACATCAATTGTTTTTTACAGAATTGCTGTATTTTTCTCAAGGTGTGTTGGTAATAATTAGTTAATATTGATAATAAATCTCATCCCAAATATCAGTGTATAAGTAATGTAGCTTTATTTTTCTTTCATGAAAGTGTATTTACATTCTAATACTTATTCTTCCGAGAGGGTAACAATCTCAGTCAGTTTGGGATTACCCACTATTTCTGAGGTCACTAACAATTCCCTAATATTTAATTTCTAATTCTTCCTTTTGTAAATAAAACTCTTGAATACTGGCTGGGTATAAGACAAAATAGTGAAAAGCCTCACCTTCCTCCCTTTACCTAGGTATACACCTGTTTGTGTTCTGGCCAGTGCCATATGAGTGGAGATGATATGTCTACTTTTTAGTCATAGCATTAAAAGGAAGTGTTATGACTGAATTGCGAGAAAGAGACACACAGCAAGCCAAGTCTAATTAATTGTGAGTCCTTTAGTAATGTGTGGGTCAAGAGCAGGCTCATACCAGAAAAACTCTTGACAAACTAGTACAGTTTGTGATAAGCTTTTGTGGGGAAAATTTGCAGTGTTGGCTGCATACCCACTTAGTGACAATAGCAACCATTAACTAACAACTTGGCAACAAAAATGAGAAGTTTTGATTGTTAGGGAGTTTTGATTAATTTTATGTCCCAGGTATAGCCGGTGACCAGAAAGTCCCTGGAGTTCTGCCAACAAGATA